>VZTI01000922.1:616032-780336 GCA_013397865.1 Struthidea cinerea | reverse complement strand
AAAAAAAAAAAAAAAAAGTAAATAATGCATTCTAGGCACTTAAAGACAGCAATGATGACCAAAGAAAAACCGGTCTCAGATGTGAGGTGTTCCACTCTAGGTAGCTCCATACACCTGTTCCACCTCGGGCTTTAAAGCATTAAATAAATAACCAGGAGGTTTCTCCTCTGTAAGAAGAGTGTCATATCTGAGAAGATTAATTCTAACTGCAACATCAACCACCTGACTGCTAGCTCTGCAAAGCCTCACAAAGAGGACAACTCTCACAAGAACTTCTAAACCAAAAAAACAGAAATAGCATGTACCATATATATAAACACATATTTATGCAAATCCATACCGATTAAAAAAAAAAAAAATTAAAATGCTCTTCAGATTTCATGTGCCCTCCTACCAAGGAAGGCAGATGAAGCTTGAACCACACTTTTCTATACACGCAGATGTGATGGGGGAGCTGCCGTTTGACTCAGTTTAAAGGTACAGCACCACCTGCTGTCAGCACACGTCACGGTGGGGGAGCACGGCTTTCCCGTACTTCCACGTCGTTTCACTCGATCGTTGTTGGGAGCTTGGACTGTCGACAGGTATTCTGGTAGTGTCACTAAAGTTTGGATGACATGTCTAAACTGAGTCAGAACAGCTTTTTCAAAATAAAATTCATTATTTCAATTTGGATAGAACAGAAATGAAGGTAATGATCAAACAAACTTTTCTTGGTATGTCTATGAGATTTAATTTGATCTTCAGAATTAGCAACACGGTAATTTAACTCATGATTGAAAATCTAGTGCCAAGATTATATAAGATCTCCTCAAAAGGAGAATTTTTAACATGTTTTTGTATGGAAATTATCTGGTTGTTTCTATAAAAGTTTCTCTTACGTTCTCTAAAAAATAATATTTGCAAAAATTTACTTCTTAAATTTAAAAATTAATCTTGCTATAAAACAGTATCCACCACTTCAGAATTATACCACTTTATTAAAATTATAATTTAAGATATATTAATTTCTGAGGCAAGTTGTATTCATATTCATACACACTTCTTAAGGCTTAAATATCGATGAGAATAAAATTTCACTTATATACTTTAGATTAGCATTGTTGAAATGTCAGGCTATTGTTTAGGTCATGAGGTTTCTATGACAGGGATTAGCATTTCATTATGTTTGCTTAGTGACTGCTATAATGGGACCCTGCTCTGGCCTCATTTTCATACCAGAAAAGAAAAGTAAAACCAAGCGTAAACAAAAAGTGCTCAGCCCTATTCAAACTTTCCTTAAACTCCTAAATCCAGTCTCCAGAGCAGCTTCATGAACCCTTACAAGGAAACCTAAGGAAAACACAACACTCCTGGCCCCATTAAGTGTACTGGAACATCACTTGACTTTTCAAACCTACTAGACAGATGACTGTTCAATACACTAATAAACCAGCAGCTAACCAAATCTATGAATTAACATCAGATATTGTTATTTTGATTTTTCAAACTCCTGTCTAAAATTTCAGGCAGGTAAAATTAGTTAATTTTGCCAGATTTTCACAGGAAGAAGTGAAACTTCCTCAGTGGAGCACTGATGGAGTACCTGATAACCCCAACTCTTCAAAGGACTTTTTGATGAAGTCCAGAAAATTTTCATTTCTTTTGTTGTTGTATTTCAGCGATATCTTTTCTACTGCCCTCCTGTTTCAACAGGCACGTAAGATTGCTGCCATCTTCACCGTAAGCAAACGTAACAAACCCCATTGGAGCCCCAAGTCCTGTATTCTTAGTGCTTGTGCTCAGTGGGAGAGAGAACTGGCAGGATACATGGAGACCTGTGCCAAAACCATTATTAATTCTTCAGGTACTGTTAGCAGCTTCAGGCTACAGAAAAATAATTTACTTAGAAAAGCAATAGGAACTTTTATAACACCTTACAAGATGAACAGACATTTTTAGCTTTAAATAGCTCTAACAGTTTTCAGGGAACAAACCATATAAATCTCAAAGTTGTGCTTTGTTGATGTATATTTTGTGGAATTATACTTATTACTATAAGTATTTAAAAATCTGCTTGTTAGGAAACTCCTAATTTTTGCCTATTGTTCTAAGCATCCAGATGTCCTAAGTAACTCCGTATTTCTATAGTTATACCAAATACCAAATCAAATTATACTATTCATATAGATTTTGTCGCAATCAGAGTTCTCTAGATACAAGTATTCAAAATGTCTGTTTCTCTAGTGTCACTGGCTTGTATAATCGTGGTATTAATTATTGTTAACTCAGTAAATACACATTAATTGATGACTTTCTGAAACATACAGGCTGGCCAAGAAATGAGACTGTGGGAATACAGACAAGAAAAAATTGCAGCTTCAATGAGACACTACAAAATCTAAGATATTTGGGGATTCATTTTGAAAACCAGCTTCTGGTCAGTCAGTCAGACCAAAACACGATTTAAACAGACACGCTGTTGGTTAATCAAGATTTTTGACTATATCTGGGTTTAAACTATTAACTGCAGACAGCAACAACTTTTCTGAGGAGATCAGCACACTGATAGGGCTGGAGTCATCATAATACGAGCAAAATGCATAAAAGGCCTTTTGTTTTCTAGAGCACGTATTAAGGAAAAAAACCATCAGTCTTCACCTTTCCTGACTCCAGACTCTTTCCTGTCTAAGCAGCAGCTCCATCTAACCACGAATGTGGTTGCTGCCAAAAACAGCATACAAAATTGGGTCATTGACACATTCAAAAGGTGGGTGTGAGCATTATTTATTGGATATGAAGAGTTCTGAACTTTTTCCTTTTGCTGGTTTTGTATGACTGTGTTTTAATCCAGCTTGGTTTTTCTGTGTAGCAGGTTATAGCAATGTAAGGACAGTAGCTGATAACAAAGAGGTCAAAGCCCATCATTTGGATTTAAGCACAAGCCCGCAGAACTCAGAACCATTTGGGCATTGGCTTCACAGATGGAAAACTGCAGAAATCTCAGATTCTCAAGAACTTCTAGTTCTTGTCCTAGAAGTATCAGATACTCAACCCTTGCTTGTCTTTGGGAACAACTGAGAGAATTCTAGTGTATGGCAGCAGTAGGTCTAAAAGACAAACTCGGTTTTTATGACTAAAGAATTTGATCAGTACTGAACAAAATTTAATATCATATTTATAGACAATAAGTGCAGAGATTTGAGGATTAAATTAATGTAGAAACTTAAGCAGGTACCTGTGCTACAAATTAGCTTTGTATGTATTTAAAATCATGTGCATGTCAGAATTAACACCTATAAATTAAGAATTTTAATACGCTTTACTGATCAAAATATTAAATAAAAACCAATCAATAATATTTTTTCATTGATCAAGTAGTATACTGCAGTCCAACAAAAAGGTTTTAACAGTAAGCATCATCTAGTAATAAAAAAGGAAAATAAACATATTTGTAGAAAATTTGTAGGTGACAATATGTGTTAAAAAATAAGGAAGACTTATTTATGATTTTACATTGGATGACTTTTCATGTTTTCTGGTTTTCCTGGGTCTCTACATAGAGAAAAACCAGCACGCTACTATGTCTCAAATATGAACCAGCCATAACATGTACAGAAAAGGGTGTGTGTGGGGAACAACATGCTTTACTAAGGTTTTTAACTTTAGCATGTTAAAATACATTCGGAAACCTGTCTAAAATTTGGATGGCAATCCAAAATAAAATTAATTTCCAATCTTTCCAGGTATTATTTTCAGTCGTTTGGCTACTTTTTGAAAACAAACAAGAAAAGCAAAAACCTCCTTCTGTCTCTAAACAAGAACCTTTTTAAAAGATGTAGTTGAGGATCCAGCCTCCCTAGTTAAATCTCTGTGCTTGTATAATTGGTTCTCCTCCCAGTGATGAGTTGTTAATTAAATCTCAGTAGTAACCAACTCCTCAGTGTGGATTTTTAGTATAGATGGTTTCATTTACAAAATTGTCTTTTTGCTTGTTTGGCTGTTGCAACGCTGATGTCTCCCCATTTTGGTCTTGTTCTCTTTTTTATTTTACTGTCTGATAGAAGAGAAAAAAACACTTGGATATGTTGGGGTGTCCTGGCAAACCTGCCAGCCCAGGGTGTGGGGGGACAGACCTGCGCCTGGGAAAACCCCCTCGGTTTATGGTATCTCTATACAAACGTGTATTGGTTTCTCCCTTCCCCCCTGCGGTGCCAGGGGTGTTGGGCTGGCCCCGGGTTCTCTCCCTCCCCATTGGCTGTTGCTGTAAGCCCCGCCCCCCAGTCCCCGGGACCCGGGAGAAACGAGCAGCCCCCAGTCAGACTGCTGGGGGGGATGAGCAAATAAACATCTCCAGCTTCCTCCAGCGTCTCCGTTCTCGCCTTCCTTTGTTCCTGGGGTCCCAGAGAGTCCAAACTAAACCCTCTGTGGACATCGCTGTCTCACACTAGAGAGATCCAGCAGCCAGAGATAAGGGAAAATCACAGATAGCATAGCCGGCTTTTAAAGTGTGGTCTAATATCTGCTATTTTGCTGTGCTAGCTCGGAATCTCACCCCCGAGCTAGCCAGCCACGGCAGGCAGAGACAAAGAGACATGGATATTCGATCTTTTGTACTACATAATGATTCTAGAACTAGTTCTTTCTCGAATAAAAACACTATTTTTTATGGTCACTGTTGCTTTTATCAGACAAGATTAAGTCCATAAGAACCTTCATGTTAATCACAGTATCAGTGTCTGCATCTTTACCAAAAAAGCCCCCAAAACCTAAAACAACCAAACCAAACCACAAAACCTCCAAACATAAAAAGGGTTTGTGGACTATGGCAACAGTGATTCTGTTGGATTATAAAATCATCTCCATTTTTTTTTTTCTGCTTCTATTTTTCTTCTTTGTAGACTCTTTTTGAAATTTGCACCTACAGAAAGACAGCTATGACCCTGATACATCAACTGCTTCACAACTATGGAAACTCTTCAATGAAAATTGCCTACAGCATTGGTTTGCAAAGTCCATAAAAAAATAATGCCAGAATATTAAAATAGAAACATCCAGATCTATGAAATCTATTTGTGCATTTTAATACCTACTAAGCATTCCATTTAAAAGAGCCAGGACTTTCTTTGTAACACATTTTAGAAGTATTATTTTATCAACTATGAATAAGAACATGGAACTTATTGCTATAAAGGAAGAAATAAGCAAAAACCAGATTATGTCGGGTGTACAGTTAAAATTCTTGCTTTTTCTTGGTAGTTTTGTTGCCTCTAAACAAGTCTTTGTTGTTGTTCTGCAAAGTGTGATTCTGGATGTTTTTCAAAAAACACATTTTTCCCCCAGCACTTTGTACATACATACACCAGACCTGAACAAATATAAATTGCACTAGGAATAACACTTTAAAAGCAGGACCTTCAAAACAGCAAGAGAAAAAAGTGACAGTGACTTGTTGCCAAACAAGTCAAAGCATAGCACTGGACTGCAAGAGTTCATGTTAACTTGACAAAAATAAATAATTTGTTTTCTTTCTTAAACTCAGCAATTTTACCAGGCTTCAGACATTAAAAACTGCTCACAGAGCAACTCCATTTTATTAATCACATTTTTTTTTGCTGGTTAAGCAAACCCCTAAGAACTATAATTCTTGGAAGTTGCCTATTGGTTTGATTCACCTTGATGTCTGAGCCAGGATTGAAGAGGAATGTTTCTTTGAGAGTGAACTTTGACTATGTTTTTGCTTTGTTTATTTGGTGATTTGTTTGTTTGTGGCTTTTTGTTGGGTTGATTTGGTTTTTTTAATTGGTAGGAGACCAGTGATACGGCTAAAAAAAATCAGTAAGGAATTTTTTGGTCCTCTATGGGCAAAACAGTCTGTGCTGACAATATAGTGCCCACCTGAGGCATACTTCCAAGCTTTATCTTCTGTCTCTTTCACATGAAAAGCTTCCCTCATGGGTTCATGATGGATGTTTTAATCTCCTGTTCTGCTTTGAATCATGTTGGGGTGGTTTTTTTACTACCTATGATGAATCTGATTTTTAAAGATGTAGCTTAAACAGTATTTTACCAATTCTTATAATCTTAAAATGGAATTAAAATTCATGCTAGAAGCATGCTAGAAATATTAAGGCTAACAAGATTGTCTTGTATGTCTAATCTCATGAGGTTTAGATCCATTCCTATATTCTTTGGAAACTATCAATCTTTGCTTAGAACTGACAGTGGTGCAATGCTGGAAATATATCTTACTATGATGCCATGATGATTTTTTGCCTTTTCTTTTATACCCCTGTTATACCTTTTTACAGCTTCTGTATTTTTAGTGTTTTTTGCCTACATTCTTGGACTTGTTTGTTCAGCTAAGAGACTAAACATTTTAGAAGCTTCTTAGGTAGGGGTTAGTGTGCCTCAGACCCCAAGGTCCTCTCCAGAACACATTTTGTAAACTAAGATAGAACCATCCAGAGGAAGGTTCCTTGGGGAGGGGGCTCATTCAAGCCTCTCATTGGGGAATTTTTGATAGATATGCTAATTAGTAAGACCTATAATGTTATACCAGATCTTTTGGGGTGTGCATTGCGGTGGGCACTGAGGAGCATTTGACCTGGATGTAGTGCACCTAAGGATCCTTAAAATAAATACCAAGGTAAAATCCCTTTTTCTCTTCTAACCATGTTTGACTCTTGATTTTAAGACCAGGAAAAGGTATCAACTATAAAACCATCCTTCTAAGGCTTGTGAAAAAAACAAATCTGGTTATTTCAGTGTGATTCCTACTACGCTTCTTTGTTTATCACAGAAGCAAAACAAACAAAAAAAAAAAGATGCAAAAGGAAATCCTGCCTTCTGATCACTCCAGAAAAGAGATCAAGTCACATGGTAACCTCTAATAAATGATGCCTTCAGATTACAGCTGGCGCTTTAAATTGCCACAGTAGTAAGAAAGACTGTGTTTTGATAGCTGTTATGGAGCAAATCCTCCAGAGAAAGAACAGGTTTTCTCTTACGGATTAGCCACAGACAACTTGTCTCCCTGTTGACAAGTCTTACGTCTGTATTTCCCATTAAAAAAAAGGTGGATACTTAATTTCTTCCATTCTTTGAAATTTCTTAGAAATTTGAAACACCATCTCTCTGTTTGGAAATATTTCAGCAAAAAGGAACATACACTATTGTAGATTAATCTAGATACTACTGCAATTTTGCAATAATATTCTTTTTTTGTAGACTTCCTTCACACAAATTCCTTTCCCAAAACTTGCATGTTATTTTTTTAATAATGAATTGCAAATAATAGAATTATAAAATATTTTGGTTTGGAAGGGACCTTTAAAGGTCATGTAATCCAAAGCACGTGCAATGAGTAGCGATATTTTTAACTATGTCAGGTTGCTAAAAGCCCCTGTCCAAAGTGAATAGAATTATTTTCTCTCACGGGATTATGATGAACTCATGTAGACATGCTTGATGTAATTTTTTTGAAACTGCTAATTGGCATTTAAGATATATGAAACAGGATCTGGGTTTTTTTTTCCTTTTTTGTTGGTGTTTTTTTTCCCCTTCTATGTCTTTACATATCAAGTATGTGTAAATGAATAATTCAAAACTGAAGCTTGTGCAACTGTCTAAATTTTCAAGAAACACGATATGAAATATTTTTTTAATGCAAATAAAATACATTTTACAGAGTTCTGTTTAAAATTCCTTTTTAATATGAACCTTTAGAGAATATTTAAAAATGCATTTTCTGGGCTTTTTCTGTCCTATGTTGACTCTTAAACAAAGTAAATATTTAATAAAGATACCAGGGGAAGAAGCCACCTGGGCACCATAGGCTATTATATTTAATAAAATGTGAAGTGGCAATATTTAAGTGGGGGGGAAAAAGTTTTATTTCTGCCATGGGATATTAACACTTTCCATCTTTTTTACATTTAGTCATGTATCCAAGCTATACTGGCTCTTCAAAACTTGAATGTCATGGCAGTAGAAAATTAAGAAGCACTGTGACACTGATTTAGTTTTAATATCTGTAAATTCTCAAATGCATTAAAGATCTATTACTTCTTATCAGTTCAGCCTCCATACCAGCTATCACCACTTGTAAAGAAAATAACAGCAATATGGATTAGATGTCAGCTGGCAAAATTATGAAGTCACCAGCAGTTTTCTGTGTGTGAAATGACCCAATCTTTCAAGTGAACCATCTTTAAGTTCATTTCAGAGATGAGGTGTTCTAGAAAATAGGTACTGACTGATGAAGTATGGACTTCAAGGAAATCGTTTCATTGAATACACTTTTCAAACAAAGAAATTAGGATTAAAAACTATGTTTGGCATTCCAGACAAACACTAAATAACTTCCACAAGCCATAAAGTATTTGAGATGATGTAAAACAAACCAGTTCTTTCCATCACATTATTAAAGGAACTTGTGTATACAACCTGAGTGTCTGCATGCCTTAAAGTAAAACTGCCAAACGCCAGGCACCCACAAGAGCTGCTCACTCACCCTCCCCTGCCACAGCTGGGCAGAGGAGGGAAAAACTCTAACAAAGTGTTCATGAGTTGAGACAAGGACTGGAAGAAAACACTCCAAGGGCAAAACAGGCTCAGCTTAGAGATAACAAGTGAGTTTATTGCTAACAGAATCAGAGGAGGATAATGAAAAGTAAAATGAGCCCTTAAAATACCTTTTCTTCCCACAACCCCTCCCTCCTTCCCACTGACAGCACAGGGAGACAGGGCATGGGGGTTTTGGTCAGTTCATCACCCAAGGTTTTCTTCTATCAGGGAGAGGCCTTTCCCTGTGAGGCTGTGGGGTCCCTTCCCATGGGAACTTCTCCAGCATGGCTCTAATCTCATGAGCAGCAGTCCTCCCAAAACTGCTGCAATGTGAGTGCCTCCCACAGGCACACAATCCTCCCAAANTGCACTGGGTCTCCCCCTGGATCACAGCCTCCTCCAGGCAGCCACCCGCTCCGGCACGGGCACCTCCCCCATGGGCTGTGGGTGGATCTCTGCATCCCCCGTGGACCCATGGGCTGCAGGGGGACAACCTGCTTCACCATGGCCTTCACCACGGCCTGCAGAGGAACCTCAGCTCCAGTGCCTGGAGCACCTCCTTCCCCTCCTTCTCCACTGACCTCGGTGTCACCATGTTGTTTTCCCTCACATGTCCTCACCTCCTCCTCTTCTCTGGCTGGAATTAAAACTGCACCCAAACTTTGTTTTGATTTTCTTCTTAAATCTGTTATCACAGAGGCATTACCACCACCTCTAACTGGCCCAGCTTTGGCCAGCAGCATGTCCACCTTCAGAACCATCAGGGATTGGCTGTGCCAGACATGGTGGAGGCTTCCAGCAGCTTCTCGCAGAAGCCACTTCTGTGGCCCCCCTGCTACCAAAACCCAGGCCGGGCAAAACCAACACAGAGATTCAGAAGACACAAAGAATAGTAAGAAAATCTATCCAACCCAGATCTTTCCAGTCTCCAAAATAATGAATAATGTTTTTGGCTAGCTGTGTCATTAATAATTTTATTCCTGTCTCTTTCAAGACAAGCTGAAGTTCTGAAAAAATTTTGCAGGCACATGTCTTGTTCTTCCTGTGATCATATTTCTATTTCTTTCCAGAATATGGAATCACTGGAGTCATATACTTCAACTTTTTTTTCCACTATTAAATTTTCCAAGAACAATAGGTGCTTTGAAAATTACTGAATAAATAAAAATATATTAATTTATGTACTTAAGCTAAAATTGTGTTGCCATTTAGACCTAAGGTACCTAAGTTCTCCCGCAAGTCTTTGCTTAAAATTTAACAATAATGTGACATTTAAAATAACACTTTAAAATCACTATATAACAGCTGAAAAACTTACTAGTTAAAGATAGTTTTCTCACCACTCTTTGAGTAATCTCTCTAAGTAAAGTCTAAAATCTTGAATATTGTCTTTCTAAAACACATCTCAGAGAAGCAAAAATACTCCTTAAGCAGTTATCACAAGTTCTGCTCTGAAATGAACTTAAATACAGGCTTATTTTCAATCTATTTTAGCTAAAATTATCATTCTAATTTTTGCCTCATCTAATAACACTAATATCAATGAGTTTTTCAATCAATTTACCATGTTTTCACCAACACACAGAGGTGTCTAGAGTACAGGTCTTAGGAGGAGCAGCAAGGGAGATGGAGTTTTTCAGTCTGGAGAAAAATAAAGCTCAGGAGGGACCTTATTGTTCTCCACCACCATCTGAAAGGAGGCTGTAGCAAGGGGAGAGGTTGATCTTTTCTCACAAGTAACAAGTGATTGGGCAAGCGGAAATGGCCTTAGGTTGCACCAAGGGAGGTTTAGATTTGATATTAGGAAAACTTTCTTCATGGAAAGGGTTGTCAGGCATTGGAAGAGTCTGCCCAGGTAAGTGATTGAGTCACCATCCCTAGAAGTGTTCACAAGGGATGTGGATGTGGCATTTGGGAGCATGGTTTAGTGGTGAACACAGCAGTGCTGGGTAAACATTTGGACTCGATATTTTAGAGGGTTTTTTGTGATTCTGCGATTCTATGTATGCTATTTACAACATCTTTATTAATATTGATTTAAAACAAATGTATCATATAAACATCTAGAGACAAACATTTTAAATTCATTGCTTTGGAACAAAGAGAAAATTAAGTTCTTTCATATAAGAGCTATGGAGTTAACCTGTTAACTTGATGTCTCTTAGAAGGACTGCAATGATGGAATTTGAGGAAAATATAAACTAATGCACATTAAGGAAAAATACACCACCACTGGTGCACCTACTTGAAACTAGGAAAGACTAATGATATAGTGAAAGACAAAAACTCTTAAAGAGTAATGAAAAGCTGCTGAAGGAAATAAAGACTCAAAAAGACTGGAACATTCATGAAACAGATTACAGCATGTTTTATGCTTATAAATCATCAGTTTTTGAAAAATAATTAAATAGGTAGAATTTGAGTGGGAAAAAGTTAAAATGCTCATTCAAATGAGATTTAGAAAAAAATTGAAGCGACTACTTCAGGCAACTTTCCCATTAGAATTTACCACCCTTATCACATGACACAATATATGATACCATGACATTGTTATCTTGGTAAAAGTTTTTACAATGGGCCAGAATAACTCTTGCAAGTGTCAAACTAAAATGGGGGCTGATGTAACCTAATGGTACAATTGCAGGGAGAAATAAACACAGGGAAAGCTTGGGTCTGTGCCCCAAGAATCATTATTCTTTCTCTAAGAACTTAGATCCTCCATCTTCCTCTCAACTTCCTTCTGAATATTTCACTGGCATGTTTTTAAGTTGGCAAATTTTAATAAATCAGGCTCATTATTCTAATGTATTAGTGAAAGACAAGCTTCCAACTCATTAAAATGCTGATAATCTTCTGAAAGCCCTCAATTGCCTTTCCAATTACTTCAACAACAAACATGACAGTTTCTGAGTATAAAGGCATTCCTTCAAAAATTACTTGTTTTCAGAAAACCAAATACCTGTCTACTCTGCTGGAGGTGCGTAGGGCATAAGAGAAAATTTCTATATGTATTTTAATTTAAATGAATAGATTTTTTGCATCTGCTGCAGACTGGAACATTGCTATGTGCCTGTCTTCAACAGGAACATTATACTGAATAAAGCATAATTCCTCGGCTTTATTCTTAGTCCAAGTTCTGTCAGCAGCTAGGATTTAATTTAGAGAATTTTTTAATAAGAAGTATTTTCCTTAATTTCTTTTGTCACACAGCTTTTTAATTAGACCTCAGGTTAGTAAACATACTTAATCTCTCACTCGGCTTTCCTCAGGCTGATGATGGCCGTGTTATACTGAGATTAAAATGTCTCCAAAGTTGTTTTGGCTTGTTGGTTTGTTTATTTTTAAACACTCTTCAGGCTGGAAACCCTTTGGCAATGCCATTAGAAATATGGACTGCTTCCTGATTTTATTTTCTTTTTTCTTTTGTTTATTTTTCCTTCAGTTTATATAATATGCAAACTGACTAAATTCCCTCAGTATATGAGCAGTGGAAAGAATACAGTTGTTAATAGCAGGTTTTGAATCTCAACAGAAAAGCCAATTTACAAGACTTGACTAACAAAAATAAATATTTCAAGCAGCCATCACTTCAAACTTCTCCTCCTTACTTGCTCATGCACCACACTGTGAAATAATATATTGTGTGTATGAGCAACCCAGTGTGGCAGTAGAAGCAAGCTCTACCAAAACAAGCAGGAACAAATTGAACACTGAATGATTTATTATTTAAAAAGCTTTCCTTACCTCTGATTTCAGTTGAATACAAAACCGCTAAGTAGTACATATATTTGTCTTTATTATTTTTATTAATTTCTAGTACAAAGCTGTAAACATTCATCATTATAGCAAAAGCTGTCCTTCATTCCATTTATAAATCCATTAATTTAAAAACTGTCTAAAGCTCCTAATAATTAGTCACAGGTAGTTGAACAGGAAAAAAACCCAACTCATCACCACTCTTTGGTTGTGAATCATGTGGGTTTTCACTTATCAGTATACTATCAGGATAACACATGGTCCTGTTCAGAGACCCTTACTCACTCCATTGAGTTTCTTGCTGTGCAAACATCGAAAATTGTCTTAAAGGAAATTTAAAAAATGAAACTACAGGAAGAATTGTAGTAGAGAAGAGCACAGAACATTTAGGCTATCAGCAATTTCATATATGCGACACGAGACAAGAAAAACTTAAGGAGAATTTTGAAGAGAAAAACATTTAAAACTGCTCATGTATTTGTCAGCAGAATGATGGGAAGCAGTAGAAAAAGCCTGGCTGGGCTTAAATGAGGAGCATGATGGAAGCTGCCAGCACAGACTGGTGGTCTGCACCAATATTAGTGATAATGAATTACAGAGGACAGGAAGGGTGGAAGATGGACTAATCGACCTGAGAGTGACAGTGATAAGCTTGTGCTGTTTTACAATATAAAGAAAGGGAACCAGAAAATGCATGGACAGAGAAGAATAGAAGAACAACATGATGAAATACAACTGGTTATAAAAATATAAGGTATCAGCACTCAGTGGATAGACATGAAGCAAGATTGTATTTGTCTACATGAGAGATGAATTTGTAAAAGTGATTGATACATAAGCTGACATCCTGGTGTATTAGGCTCACTCTCATTTTCTCTATAAACGATGAATAACCGCCAAATATCCAAACTTTCTGTATTGAGCATATCTGGAATGGAGTTAACGTTCACCATAGCAGCCTTCACAGAGATGTTTGTAGAAAGGGGTTGATAATACACCAGTGCTTTTCCTACTGCTGAGCAGCGCTGGCACACCATCAGGGCTGACTCTCCATCCCCTTCTCCAAGACTAATAGGTTGCAGAACGGCAAGAGTTTGAGAGGGAGCATAGGCAGGATAACTGATCCAAACTGACCAAAGGGATATTCCACACCATACCATGTAATGTTCATCAATAGAAGCTGAGAGAAAAGAGGAAGGCCTGGAGGGGGCATTTGTTATAGAGATATTTGTCCTCCAATGTAACTGTAATTCATACTCGATCCCCAGGTCTTAGGAGTGGCTGAACTCTGCCTGCTGGTGGGAAATAAGAGAATAAATAATTTTGCTCTGCTTTGTTTCTTGCTTCCTTTACTTTCATTCCTTATGCTGCCTTTTTTCCTGATCCATGAGTTTTTTAATCTTTTCTGCCCCCATCCTGTTGAGGAGGGGAGTGAGATAAAAGCTGAATGAGCACATGGCAGCCAGACAAGGTCAATCTGCCTTATTTTCATTGTTCTTTTCTTCCTTATTTATTATTTCTGTAGAAAAAGTTGTCTTATATTAATAATCATAATTTTAAGAATCAGTCTTGTAAATTCCTCTCATCTCTGACATTTTTTGTAGGGATGTCTCAGCTTTTCCCACTAGCATTTTAACAAGCAGCATTATTTTCCTTTTTGAATTACTTAATGGGGTCATTTCAGAATGGTGATCCTTTGAAGACTAAATCTTTCAAGAAGAGGAATTGCTACTGTAGCTGTGCCACTGCAAATGATTAGAAAGTCCTGTAGAGGAAGAGCAGAACAACATTGATGTCTTGCCCCAAAAGCTAGGCAAGGAATTTTTTGGTCTACCTGGATGGACATTCTTAAATTAGAGAGTGGAATATCTGCTGAGTCAATAGGCCCCAAATTTTACCCAAACTTGATCAGGAATGAGCCATGTCTCTCAAGTTCTTCCAGGTAAGACGGCCCAAGACTGTAGGAAACAGAGTTTACTAAATTCAAGTCTACCTGCTGAAATTCCAGCTGGAAAACTCAGGATATAAATTAGAAGACAAAATCTTCAATGAAGAAAAAATTAGACTTAATTTTGTCCTTCACTGTATTTTAATCTTTATCATCATGAATCATTCAAAAATCAAAGGAAGAAATGACAGAGAGAGACTACCAGTTTCACAGAAGTTTCCAAGAGAACAAAGAGAACGTTAAATGAAAAATGAGAGGAAAGCTTTCCTGCCTTTAAGGTACATTTTTGCTATAGAAAGGTAATCAAACATTTTTATTGTAGAAAAATAAAGTCATGTAGAAAATATATGCGTATGGGATAGATTTTCCAGCCTGTTTTATACAAAAAAATAATTCATTTCAAAAATACAAAAATAAAAACTTGTTATGCCAGGCTGCTTACAACCTATCTTGTACGGGGCATGTCAGATAAGAGTACAGTAGATACTACTAATGTATCAGGGCAACTCAATAACTTGTTGTTTTATAATGCCCCAAATAATCTCATTGAAGTACACTTAAATCAAAGTACATCATTTCATTGTAGAAAATACAACTGGCAAAGATTGGATTGCCATAAAAGGACTCAATTTCTTGTCTATTCGTTATAAAGGTATATATGCAAGTTTAACAGAGAGTAAGAACTGTGAACTTACAAGAATTTATAATATAAATTATCATTCTTTAAACCTAGCCAAGACAAATCTTAGATCAATACCTTCTCTACTTAGCAACTCACCTGGGTTATTTGATGGAACTAGTTTGAGTCTTAATTTAAAAAAAAATCTTTGAATTTTAAATCCTGTATAGAATGATACCATTCTTTTATTATGCCCATATTTTATTTTTGAATAAAACAGCCACTTAAACATTCCTACATGTAACCTCAGGTTGCACGCATTATGAAGTCATCTAGAGAAGATAGTTGACAATTTCTTCCTTTCTCTGGTATTCTTTGTCATCGTGGTTTGAGATTGTCTGTGCTAATCCAAGTATTTAGTTCTCATTTGGCCTACTGCTGCAATTATATTTAAAGACAGAAATTTAAGCATATGAAACTGGGTATGCAAACCACCAACTGACTGCACATTATGTGTATTACAGAGACAATCATACTTATGTTACCAGAAGAATTATCTTTTAAACATAAGAGCTAGTTTCTAGGAAAGAACTATAAATTTATCAGCATGACATTTGAAAAGGCATTAAAGTTTTTGTCAATAAAGTCCTTAAAACACTGTGTGTTCAAGAAATCATTAGATGTGATATATAATCTATGTGTGAAGATACAAATATGCAATCTTTCCAGAAAAAAATAAAATCTTGTAGCTACTGTAACTATGAACTTAAGAAATGCAGTAGATTGAGGATAATCTATCAAGAAGTAAGCGAAAAAACAACAAACATTGCAATACTTTTTGAAAATGTGCATGTGATGACAAAATTATCGACATATGGGAGATGCTATACGGACATTAAAAGAGGAAAAATATTGAAATTATTTCTTCGAAGCATACTTTCTTTTTTTCAGAGAAACTGCTTCCAATGCCATTATTTTTCCAGGCTTTCTTTTGACTCAAGTTAGTGTGACTTGATCTGCTAGTTTTAGGATGTAACATATACTTTTATCTTCTACTATCATAGTAGCCATCATGATGGAAAAGAAACTTGCACAGTAATTAAAAGGTATGCTGTTAAAGACAGTTTGGAAGTTCACTTTTAATATGCTTTATGTAGGAAGTCTAATTGCCTTATATAATGAAACCCAAGGAAATAACTGTTTATAACAAAAAAAAATAGTCTCTCTGAAGCCTTATTTTTCTTTTAGGAGGTAATATATTTGCATTAGCACAAGTCATGATTGACAACTGATAGGTTGCATTTTGTTCTAAGTCTTGAATTAGAATAAAAAATTGTTTTGCACTACAGAAATTATGTCAGAGTGGATTACTTGCCTTTTTTACCCCCCTTTTTTATGTTGCACAGCTTTGTGTCATGTCATAGCATATCACAAGCTGTGGCTGACAAATAAGATAAAATATGATGCCAGCAGAGCAGCCACAGAGCACCTTAAGCCAAGAGTATAAATTACAATGTAAATGTACTGCAATGACAAGCACAATTACAATAAAAACATTTAAGATGCACTAAATATGTGATATTATTTCCTTAGCTACTTTGATAATAATCAAGAATTTTGGTAAACATGTATACTATTATAGTTTTATACACTTTAATGGTTTTATATTTCCCCTTGAGATCCAAATACTGGCATCTGTTACACAGATTAGACAATTTGGATATAAAATTCTGTAGTGTTCTCTTTATCACTTTCCTTTTGTATTGTGAAGCATTTCTTTAGGCTGCAGTGTGGGGTTTTTTATGGAATCATTGATATCTAAGGCTTACATGTTGAAAAGTGATTGAGAAGGTCATCCAGACCAGACTCCTGCCCTAAACAGCTCCACTTAGATCAGGTGTTTTGTTTTGAATATGTCCTTGATAGAGATCCAAAAGGCTCTGTGGGCAACCTGTCTCAGTGTCAGACCACATTCAGGGTCAATTCCTTTTTCCTTAACATCTAACCAACCTTTACCAACTCCAAGTTGGTTTTGTTGACTCTTGTCCTACTACTGTGCACATTTTAGAGGAGGCTGATTCTGTTTTTCCTGTATCCTTCCATCAGGTACCTCTATACAGAAATTAGCTCTCCACTCTGCCTCCCATGACTGTGTCACAGACCATCTTACACTGTGGAGCTCAAAAGTAGATGTGGTAATCCAGACACAGTCTTATGAATGCCAGAGGGGAAGAATTACTTCCCTCAGGTCTCTGAATACTTGCTAATGCAGCCAAGAGAAGGCACAACCAAAGAGGTTCCCTCATCTCTAAATCCTGTTATCTGTTCAGGTGAAAGAGATAATGCCTACAGTAGTCTTTAATCCCTGTGGGAGCACCTTCCTTTCCCAGAGCAACTCATTGTCCTACTAAAAGGAGTGTTGGTATGGCTCTTCTGTGCTGGTAATACTCTTCTTCGATCTCATTTCACACTGTTCATACAGCAAAGTAACACCTACTATAAAACCGCCAGAATGAGATCAATGATAATTGACACACAAGTTTGACAACTACTGTTTACAACAAAACAGCAAAAAGATTTTGTTTCCTTTAAGATTCTGCCTTGTTACTCATGGCTGAAATGCACTTCTCCCAGTACACAGTGTATCCACTTAGTAAAATGGGTTGTGTAGAATGGGCACCAGTGACTTATAGCATAGCTTTGCGCCAAAGGTCCATGGTAGCAGCATGATAACTGCATAAATAAAGACACTGCTGAGATGTCACAATAGCAGTGAGTGACTGAGGGAGCCATGAATAACACACACGTTCTTGAGCTGGTTTTGTGTCACTAGTTTGTGTTGCAGTGGGAAAGCAGCTGATAAATTATTGATTGTACAATGATGACTATTGACAAAAATAGGAAGGAGAAAGTATGACCTATGAGCTTCTCTCACAGTATCACAAAACTGTCTACATAAAGATACGTAAAGAAAACTTATTGCCTTGAAAAGGAATCAGCAAATTCTTAAATTTACTGCTACACTGAGAGTTGCTAAGGGAAGGACCAAACTGTTGAATATCCCTGTTTGACTATCCAAAGATCATTGAGGGAAACCATAAGATATTCAGATGCATATTATTAGATAAAAGCTGTGCTGAAGCAGGAAACACACATTTCATGAAATATAGGAAAACTTATTAAAATAAATGGGCCTAAACCCCCACAATTCTGTGGCTGTTTACAGACTCTCCTCCTTCCTGCTGCTGCTTCACTGTCCTATTCTTGTGTCGTGTTCCCTACCTTAACCCCTCCATCTTCAAAGTAAAAGCAAATAAAAACCACAGTGATAGAATAATTGCAGTATCTACTGTGATACTGCTATCTCACTTTTCATCTGACCTACCAATTTAAATTGCATGGGGTTTTGTTTATTTGTTTGTTTTTTAAGTAACCTTAATCTAGCAAAAGAATAATTACCATCCATTATATACTTTTAAAATTCCTAGTTTAGTTTACTTTGGAAAGAGGACAAGCTTATACAAATACTATTAATTTTTTGGGGTACTAGCTGGAAGTATTATGTTTCAAATATAATACTTGGGCTATGTGATACATGGTTTGTGGAATGAATTTGATTAGTTGCTATAGTTTATGTTGTTTTTACTTCAAGCATAAAAAATAAACCCTTTTGTTTCATCATCAGTTTTTATCTTAGTAATTCTGTAAATTCTAAAGTATGCATTTCTAAAGAAGTATTAAGGACAAACTTGTTGTTATGTTTCTCAGTTTAAAAATAAAACACTATTTTTGTGAATATTTATGCCTGTAAGTGACAGCTCAGCATCCTCTGACCCATGCTCCCTTGCTCTGAAATATGGTTTCTAGTCTGAGGTGACAAGTTCACCAACTGCAAGGATTACAGAACATCTATTTAAGTATTCTCCATTGATTCCTCCCCAAAATCGTATTCTAGGATTTTTGCAGTGTTCACTTGTCATGTAAGGCTCCTGAAAGTCAAGATTCTGAGAATAGCAGTAGTTAGGAATGTTTTTTTATATGCACCTGAATGGTTATTTAGAAATTCTCTTTATAGAAAATTTAAAAATAAAATTATGAAGCTTAAATTGAAAGAGATATAATATAGGAATACACTACATTTAAACTTCTAAAATGGCAAGAGAATTTTCTAATGGTATCCACAACTATCCGCACTATATTTGAACAAGCCAATACAAATTTTAAATAATCAAAAGTGACACCGCAAGTTTCATCTCTATTATGCCTGTCAGATACTCTTATATGTGATCAAGAGGGCAATTCAAATTTACAGAAGACAGAGTTTCTGAAGAATCTGGTGAAAAGTGTCTTATTTGAACTTTCTGACCGTACATAGGCGAACAAGCCTGAATAAAAGGAAGCCTTACTAACTTGGGCATAGTCTGATTCTGCCAGCCAGTGGCCAGCATACTAATAATTTCCATACTTAACAGGTTATTTGTGTAAGAGGCTGATTTTTACACAACTGTCACAGAAGGATAATACTGATGTGATCAATAAGCTAGCCATTACTCTAATCAGATAAAGATTTAATGCATTGCTTCTAGGCAATAAAAGTCAATGTAATGTCAGTGCAATTTTGCTTATTCTAAGAAATATCTTAATTCAATTTAATGCAAAATTGATAGTTGAAAAACAAGGAAATCTCTTGCAGTCGCATAGTCAAGGATTATGTTACCCATCCCTCCTTGATAAATTTTAAGAGAAAATTCATTGCAATCGTTCTACCTAGCTTGTCAGTCTAATTTGGGGAAGAAAAATGTAACGTGGTGATTTCAGTTGTCATCGAATTATATCAAATTTCAAGAAGACAAATGCTATGATTAATAGATGAAATAACTCTGCTTGAGGAGGATTGACATTACTCTGTGTGGGAGAAACAGGAAACCAGTGAATACTGTTCTATTGCACAAATACATGTGTGTGATGCTGCAGTGCTGGAGAACAATGTTTTTGAATTTGTGATCATTGACCATTCCACGCAAAACTTACGAGATTATTTCTGGCACATATGGACAACAATACCAGTTTGTGCAAGCAATATGTGGTCTGTGGGGCAAAGATCATGCATTTTTATCAATTCACAAAAATTCTTACCAATTCAAAGAGGAAGCCTTGTGAAATGATAATAATCTTTGAGTGCTGATGGGCACAGAATTTCAACACTTCTGTTGATAGCCAAAGTATTAAAAAAGAAATCCAACTAGCCATGCAATGAATGCTAGTAAATAGGAGGAACATCTTGGTTCAACATAAACTCAGAACTTTTAAGAGAGGCATAATGAAAACCACTGAGTAGTTCTGTGTACTAAGGGGTTTTGCTGGTTGCTGTGTCTACAGTATGCCTGCTTTATTTTTTGAACAGTCTTTTTAGGCTGTTTCACGCAAGTTTTACCTATGTTGACAGCGATGGCCAAAGACGTCATGTAGAGCTATAAGTATGCCAGGCTTGATCATTCTTCAGCTCAAGAGACACCTAGAAGAAGGTAAAATTTCATTTTACAGAAATTCTCTTGACAGTCATAACCTCACACTATGAACAGAACAAAACCTTTAGGTGAGAAATTGACAAAGTACCAAGAATGAACCAAACTTCAAGGTTTCAGGTTCTTGTCTGCACCTCTCCCTCACTGCTTAGTGTTCAGAAGACGACAGCATGAGATACTCTATATCAATGAATTTCGTGCTAGTGAAATGAGTTACTTGCAGATGTGGGAATACAATATACACAATTAAAGGTTTCAGTGACATGCTGTGACACTGTTAAAAAAAAAAATCTTGCAACACTTAAACTATCATAGGACTTCTGAAACATTTATATTGACACAGAAGAGAATTCTGTCTGTTATTTCCTTAATGCCTTCAAGTCCCTCCAGACTTCCATTAAGAGTAGGTAACTGTCGCTGTATACCGAGAACGGCGAGTAACGACACAATCTACGTTCGGGAAGAAAGTGGTCATTCAGTTAATTATAATTTGATTTATATAACTTGGTTCCCAAAGATGACAGGAGGTCATTGGTTCTTTGACCAGCCACCCCCTGTCCTATTGGCCAAAGCTCACAACAGCTACTTCAAAATATTATTTCACTGTGTACCATAACAACTCTGAAAAACAGAACCCAGGTGCAAGATAAAGAATCAGTTTACAAAGACCCATAGCAGTGTTTTTCGTAGCTTTCATGAGAAACACAGAGCTCTCACAGAATGCTGCAGAAAGTTGAAAAATTTCTCTGGCAAAGCTTTTCAGCATCTACAGGTAACGATGGAGCCCTTTGTCCATAATAAAGAAGTTTTGCATTAGAAAACAGAAGCCAAGAGAGTTTGAATGTTTCTGATAACTACTAAGTTAGTCAGTCAAGATCTCCCAGGAGGAAATTTGTACAAATATCAAGATTAGTCTTTAAAACATTTTTTCTGATATATCATGACTATGATTACAACAACCATTCCGAAGGCAGTTCCAGATGCATATAGAACTGGAGAGATAGTTCATACATCATTCCATGCCCCAGAAACAGCAATAGACTCCCAATCACACTTAGAATAATAGTAGATCTGGAAGTGTTAGAAATCTATGAAAGGCAAAACTGAACAATGCTGAATTTCTCTGTGTGCTCTTTGTAAGGGCTTATGTATTACTGGTTTATTACAAAAGAGTCGTAAGAATTGTGTCACAGACTCACTCTCAAGGTCAAAATAGTGTTATATGTTGTAAGGAGTTAAAGAGCACAGGTGGCTGTCTCAAACACTGTTCAGGCCACAGAAGGACTTTGCCATGAGATAAGCACAGAATGGAGCACCAGGATGGTGTGAACTCCAGGCCCAGCAGAGGTGAGATCTGGTTAGCTCATCCTGGTTAACACATCTGGGCCAAAATCCCCACTGTGGCAAACTGTATAAAGCAATTGCTCAAACACATATCACTGGTCAAAGATTACTCCAAGTTATGGCACAGCTGGCATCTGCGACCGCCAGTGAACACCAAAGCTCCCCAAACATGCCTGTGTGGATACCCAGAACTTGGTGTGTAAGTTAAGCCAGCACAGAGAGAACTTGAGATAAGATAAAGGTGGTACTATTGTCCAGGTGTTATCTCAGACCCAGGGGGAGGTTAACAAAACTGGGGGAAAAGAACACATCACTGATATTGGACACAAAGAACACAGAATTTATGGACCACAAGGAAAGACAAAGCAACAACTGTGCTGAATCAGCTCTGATTGTGTACAAGGTAATTCTGGCAGGGGGAGATCATGACCCACCAACTCAAGAAACCCACCAACTAAAAAGAAAAGAAAGACTGAGCATGTGGACTAGCTAGAACTAGAAAAAAAGGAATAATTTAACCAATAGAATAAGAGCACTGTGTAGTCAATGAGCATTCATTCCTTCATTTGCTAAAATGTATAAATGGTGAAAAGTTTTGAAAAGCCTCAGGATCCCCACCACTGAGAAGCCCAGGGTGAAGAGAGACCATCAAGACACCACTGGATCCACAGGTGGTGACTATCTTCTACTTGATCTCTTTCTCTTCTCTTCTCTTCTCTCTTTTTTATCCTGTCTATCTCTCTACCTCAAATTCATTGTTAAAAAAACCTGTGTTACTGACTTTGACATATGGTCTTGTTTGCACCTTAATTTGGGTAGAGGCATCTCTCAATAATTAAATATTAACATATGCTTTGATATAAAATAGATCTTCCTGCAAAATATACAAGTGCATGTAGTGATAGCACAAGGAGCAAACTGAAAGAGAACAGGTTTAAACCAGATATTAGGAAGAAATTATTTGCTGTGAGGGTGATGAGGCACTGGGGAATGTTGCCCAAAGAAGATCCAGATGCCCCATCCCTGAAAGTGTTCACTGGGGATTTCAGCAACCGGGTCTACTGTAAGGTGTCTCTGCCCATGGCAGGGGGGTTGAAATGTGATTTTTAATATCACTTCCAATGAAATCATTCTATTATTCTATTATTCTATTACTATTCTTTCTTTTCTAGAAAAGTTATATCATCTTCTCTAATTTTTAAAGTTCAACTTGATCTGCAGATATCTATCTATCTATCTTTCTCTGGATCATTGCTCAATTTATAAATATCAGCTCATTTATACTTAATCCTGCACATCATTTTCCAACACTTGGATCCCTTTTCAGATTCTTATAATTTTGCTAAATTTCATACATGAAATCGGAAACTTTCCATGGTAGATATTTACCTCATCATATAATTGATATGAATTTTCATTATTTATTTTCAAAATAGCAACAAAAAGAAACCATTGTCATAATTATAATAAAGAAATGCTATTTACACTTTTTATTGTTGTTTTGCTTGCTCAAAGTTGCTTCGCTGGTGCTGTGCTAGTTTGAATTTTAACACACAGTTGTCAGTCTGTCAGGGACATACCCTTTCTCATTCCTCTGGAGAATAGTACCTGCCTGCTTGCTGGTGCAGCTCAGGCTGCCAGAGGAGCACACAGTTCCACCCTCCCAGGCTCTCTGTGCACTCCTGCCTTCCTGCAAAAATGAATGTAAGACGTGGTGAAAACAGACTACAGTTAATAGTACTCCTAAACACAAAAATATCTGACTCCAAACTAAAAATTGTGATTTGTGACCATCAGTATTGCCCACCAGTCAGGTCAGTCACTGTCAATCTCACAAATATTTCACAGTTCTTACAGTGGTCTAAGTTTTGAAATGCATAATTTTCCTGACTTTTTAGAAAATATATGGAAAAGGTCACAAAACCAAAGATCACAAAATTTTAGAAGACTGGAATTAAAATTGTCTGTCCAATTCTAACGGGCATTTTTCTTAGGATTCAGTAATCAATTCTCTGTAGATTTTTCTTGTTCTATACTTAGAACCGGGCACTAACATTGTTTTGTTCCTTGAACAAAACAATGACTGCACACTGAGGTATTTGTTTACAGTGGGGAAGATGCAGGAAAAATATCTCTTGCAAAACAGAGAAAATGCATTACAGCCATGAGCAGCTGCACTTCTCCCCATAAAAGTAGGTGCTGTCTTCTCTTTCAAAATTTCTGTGCGATGGTTAACAACCTCTTCTCCCAGACTTTCAGAAATGACCATCATTTTGATGTTGCATCTCTTTAAATAACCAAAATACAGGATTTATTGACAGAACATAGTGAGCAACCATGAAGATCACAAAAGTGGCTCAAAATTACTGATATTATTCAAATGGCAAATTACTTGAAAAAATTAAGCTTTTGTCATGTTAGATTAAGATTCAAACTCGCTGGATATTTTGAACAATTTTTACCTTGTCTTGTGCCATTTCTCTACCTGTCAAATGGAGATAATTTTTCATCTCTCTCCTGGAAAGGAATTTTCAAGATGAATAAAGGCTTGCAAAAATATTCCTCCTGTTATTTCATAGGCAGTTCAATATAGAGATGATATGAAGTAAAATATGACATGGCAATAGAGAATGAATGATGGCATAAAATTAAATTCAGCTTCAAATAACTCTTAGAACATTGTTCTTTCCATGGAGTCACAATTCCTGTAGAAAAAATGGTACTATAGATACCCTGCACACGTGCTCCTGTGATAAAAGATAGATTACATGAAACAATTTCTCATCTGCTAAAACATCTGAAAATTTGAATTATATATGCTAATTATATTATTATATCATTAATCAGATAATTAATAAATGTATGAGCTTGTTAAAATTAAGTCAAACACTCCTCCATGTTGCATGTTTCTTGTTTTTCTCCTTCCAGATATTTTTCTTTCTTCTGCACAATAACTTTCATTGCTCTTTTCTAAACCAGAATCTTATGAATAGCACTCTGGTAAGATACTGTAAAAAAATTATGTCAGTAGAAGTTCTGAGGCTTGAAAAAATTTATTGCTTCTCCAATTCATAGCCTTGGTGAGAGCAGCTAAAAATCACAATTGTGTCTTTCTGATACAGGTGATATTAAAATCCCCTGTCAACACACTATCTAATTTCAACTTCATGCCTTTTAGTGTTATTTCTTTCTGGTTTTTTTCCCAATCTTTGGATTTATGATTTTTTAAACCAGCTGTACAGTATTTCCACATGTCAAATCAATGCCTATGCTTGTAACTCCTAATCTTATTTCCATGTTTGTAATCTGAAATAGAATTGGCTTGTGATTTTACAGGTGAGATATATTATCAACTACACATTCCAAAACTTTCCAAAACCATGGTAGCTAAGCAATAGTTTAAAATTCTGATTGCATTTTCAACAGGATTAATGAGTTTGTAAAAAAAGATAGTGTCTGTTCCATCTGCTTGAAAACAAACATTGTCGTGAGAGCTGAAAAAGCAGCAGAAATTCCGTATCTCTGCTGCTTCAAAAAAACGTGGTATTTGATAGGCTCCTATCTACTTGGAGCGAGAAAAAGGGGCAGATATTTTAATTCTTTTTATGTTCTGTTTTTATTCATGCAAGTAGGAAAAGTCAGCAGCCCAATATTTAGTAACGGAGCAATGAAAAGGATGTTAGCTTATTGCCTCGAAGCCAGCAGTCACTGAACAGTCACTAATTCTATGTTCTGTGTGTGTACACACACACACACACACACACACACACACACACACACACACACACACACACACACACACACATATATATGGGTCATAGAAAACAAATGAAACATCATTTTTTTAGCTCTTATCTGGAGAAGATGTAACACATTCATAATTTTTGGAATGTGCATACTGTAACTGCATTCAATCTGAGAGCTCAACACGTCTCCAAAAGCATCCGCAGGAACAGATGCCTACATAATTTTATAGAGTTCTTGCATGCAAAACACTACATAAATCGTGTGAATCTCTTCACAGAATCTGCTGAGAACATTAAGCTAGGTAATATAGCTATAGGATTTGAGAATGTCAAAAAACCCCCTTAGAAATGGATTTTACTTTGCATTTTCTGCATTTGTGTAGATTACATATATTTATAGTGGGCCTGAGTTTATATATACACAGACACATGCTTACAAAGAAAAGAAAAACATCAGAATTACTTTATGTCCATATATTGGTTACATACAGTTCTGTCAGAGAAGGATAGGGAGGAAACACTTCATTTAGAAAGCACAGTGATATCAGTAAGGGTTACCATTTTCACTGATATCAGATAAAAAAGAAATTTTTTGCTTTGTGCTGGGCTTCAGGAGAAGAAAATTATAAACATGCATGTGTAAGCAAAACAGTTCATGCTACCAGCAAATGCAGCAGACCTTCAAAAGGGTTTCATTTTTAAGTTCCTTCTTTTGATCTACTTTTATTTTCTCCAAATGTTCACTTTTGCAGTAAAAAACAGTATAGGTCATTTCGGAAACAACATTTTAAAGTTTAGAGCCAAATACTTTAATAAGGTCATCCATTTCCCTTATCTATGAAAGAGTTCTAAACATCCTCCTTCCTGGAACACTGATAATGTTCAAAACCGACTTATTTTAAACCTCAAATGTAGTGTGCAAATTGCTCCTGCTATAATATTGAGGCATTGAGTTGTCTAATAAAGTGGCAGAATAAGCAAGCCACATACATTGACTGACCTGCTAATCCCATGGAAATGAGAGAACCTCTGAAGGCAAAATATAACAAAGCCTAATTTCTTCTCTCACTTCAACTGGATTAGAATAAAATCAGGCTGAAAGAACAACACGGAACTTGCAGAATTAAAGCTTTATTTACCCCTTCCTTTGTGGAATCATGTGCATCTGTCCTGAAAAACTTAAAATGTCGTGGTGTCAGAGCAGTGGCTGGTTCAGCAGAGACTGGTTCAAGCGTAAATAGTAGCTCAGAACACAAGAAGGCAGTGAGTCTGTTCTAAGACAGAGGATAATTGGGAAATTATTAATTTTCATGAGTGATTTCCAGCTGTTGCATATCTTCCACTGCCCTGCAAAAGCCTGGCTGAGAGTTTTCCCGAGGAGCTCCCCTTGTGGCACAAGGTGGCCAGCTTGGAGCTGCGGCCATGCACCACAGCACAGGCACCACTCCCACCGTCACAGAGGGGCTCAGCAGCAATCCTGCCTGCTCAGCAGCCCTTGGGGCCAAATGGGAGAAAACCAAAAGCTTCCCTAGAAAACCAAAAAAATACGTCTGCGGAAAAAGTTTTCACCTCTGGAAAACATATCGAAACAAAGTTTAAATAAAGACAGAGCAAGGATTTTGAGGGAATAATGTCATAGGACTGAGTGGCTGGCTGACTGCCAGCTTCATGAATCTAAAACTTTGAAAATTCTCTGTTTTCTGACTAGGATTTGTTCAATCTTTAAACCAAGTGCACCTGCTTACTTAAAATCAACAACTAAAAGTTTAATACTAAAGGTGTGGATTTTGAGGACCGTGAAGGGAGAAAGGACATTTAAAATAAAAAGTGAGTTAGAAGGTTAAGAGGTCAATAAAGTTCACTGAAGATTTGAAACTAAAATTCAAGCCACAGGGAAAACTGCAGCTGGATGAGGAAAAGACATGCTTGCCTGAAACAATAAATAAAATCACAATTATCACTAAAAATCTATTTAAATTTAAAATTATTTTCTCATCATCTAGCTGAATTTATTTTACCATAAAAAATTTATCTTGATCTCTGATATTGATCACCTGTTTCTGAAAATTCTAACCATCTCTTCTGAGGAAGATGGAACTACTGAAATTTGAGAGAACAGTAAACACCATCTAAGTAGTAGAAAGCAATCTTTTGTTGGCTAATTCACATAAAAAGACAGCTGGGTTTAAGGAGTTAGGCTACGCACTATTGTGATGGCCTCTGATAATGACGTCTTGTGAATCTTTGCTGACTCGCTTTTATTTATTTAAACTTTTCTTATTTTCTCTATCTTCAGCCCATGTGTTGACTCACACCTCAATGAGTTTTTGTGAGTTTCTAAGCTTAACCAAATGAACCTGCTCTAGCAGGTGCTGAGGATTGCAAGGCTGTGCTCCTCTGGTGTGCAGCAATTACACCAGTGTTCCATGACATGTAGATGAATCCTCATCCTGGTGCAGCAGCACGTCTCCTCAGAAGAATACAAAACACTACACTCATCCCTTCATAAACAAGATTATGAGAAATTTTATGACAAAAATGCACTTTTATTTTTTTCTATTAACGTTTTAAATTATATTCTGTCATTTCAGGGCAGATCACCAGGCGCAGAGACTGCTTTGTCAGTCTCCTAGTTGGTGCTACAGTTAGTGTGGGAGCTGGAAGTGGATCCCATCTGTGAGATGAAAGGAGGGATTCAGAGACTTCTATTTTCTATTTTGCTATTTTAAAAAGAGCACAAATATTAAAAGGCTGCTGATTGCAACCTCTTTACTTAAACATTAACTCTAAGAAAGTGAGCTTGTGCTCTGTAACAAGAACAAGGCACCTTTAGGGATATATCCACATGTGTGCACTTTATATTTCCTAAATGATAACTGTCATGTTTGGTGCAGACTACTCCCCTGTTGCACCAGAGGGTATTGTCTCCCTGATCAGCAGCTTCTGAACAACAGAAAGATGTCTGTAGGAGACGACCCAGATGGTTTCACTACTAACATACAGTGAGTGATGGGTCATCACATAATTTGTTTCTTCTTTTGTGATAGGCCTGGGGGTACCACTTCCTGCAGGTTATACCTGCTTTGCAACAGCTTGTCTACCATCATCCTGAGAAGTTAGGTTCCTCAGCTTGAAACAGTGGGAATATCTCTCGCATCAGGAACGATTCATGATTAATGATTAATGATTAATGAAAGCAGCTAAGGCAGAGGTCTCAGCAGAAGGAACAGAGAACTGTGCTATGTTGTCACAACTATCACAAGTGGTAACAAATTACTGGTGATTCTCAGGGCTCAGCTCAATTTTAATGCATGATGTGTGCACAAACTAGGGAAGTGTATATGTTACACATGCTAAAATAGTTGATAGGAGAATACACGCAGAAGTGTCTGAAACATATTTGTCATCCACAGTTGTCCCACTAGTGGTATTCAGCACTGATTCAGACAGTCTGCTTTAGAAACAGCCAGCTCTTGAAGTTAGCTCTGCAGGGCCAATTGGCCAGGGAGACATAAAGCTTTCATTAGACAGGATCACCACAGCAACAGCATAGTCTCATTGCCTTTTATAAGATTTGAAAAAGAGAAAGTCATTCCAAAGAGAGTTTTGAGAAGGAAACCATGTTGTTTGACTGTCAGAGCTAGTAAACTAGAAACACCTTCCTTTGGCACACAGAACTGGTTTAATACTTTAAGTTGTACGTCCAAAATGAGTTTCTATTAAAAAGAGTCCTCTCACTCTTTAAGACTATTTTCATTTCTATTTCCTTTTACCTGTTTTGGGCATCTATGGGAAGATTTACCTGCTGTACCCTACCATTGGCAATGTAAAAGACTGTGTATTTCCCTTTGTTAAAGAATGGAAATATTGTGCTTATCATCTAAGCAGCTTTGATAGAGCTGCCATCTGAGTTGGCCTCTAGCTCACCAAGCCTGTTTTTGTTTGGTACAGCACTCACCCTGGGCAGAAGTTGACAAATGGCCCATTAGTACTGATCATCATGGATTCTGTGATGCAAGAACCATGCTTCCGACCTTATGAAAGTAGTCAAGTTAAAGATACCTATCTCAAGAACATGAGGGACACAAGCGTGCATCAAGTCAATAACCTTACACATTCCAGATCACCAAATTTTTCACTTCTATATGCAGATGATTTTTTTTCCTAATTGAAAACAAGACATGTAAGGAGCTACAGGTAAAAAAATGATGGGAAATATTCAGCCATAATACAAAAGGATGCCTACATAGAAAATACTCAATCATTAAATACAAAACTATACAAAAGTGGATATAGAATGCCAAATTACATAAACTAACATGTCATCATTGGTATATCAACAAATATCTCTAACTATATCTTTAATGAGAACTTTCAATATTTTCTATCAAAAGAATATTAATACTTTTTTATCCATGCAGTTGTGTGCCAATACACTACAGTTTCCTGAGTTAAGACAAGTCACTTGTCTCTCCACGGGGCAAAAAAAGTGAAATGAAAATACTCAGATGAATTTGAAAAAAGAAAACATTCCTGTCCTGGAGATGGAAGCCCGTTTAGTCTTAAAAATGGTTCTTCCTAATTTTTCAGTACCAAACAGCAAAAAGGAAAACCTCAAAGAGCAATCTTCCATGAAGCACACAAAACCAATCACAAGTTGCTTCTTGGGAAGATTCATGTGAGTATAATACCCCATCAGGCCTTGGTCACCCTGGCCACAGAGCCTCTCTTGAATAACCACCACATACACACGTGCACCTGTAGAAATCCAATGCCTGAGAATGCAGTTTCACAGCAAAGCAGGTGCTGAGGTGAACCAAACACACAAGTGAAACAGTGGTGGTGCTGTAGTGGGCACCCAGAGCACATCCCATATAGTAAATATGTAGATAGACGTACTATTCAGGTAATAAAATAAAGCACTGCTGACTCTGTCCCTCTTGTGAGGTCTGGGGAGATTTCATCATACACCTGTTTTCACTGAAAAGTGTATCCATTTACAGATAAATCCTTTAAATATGACACAGAGTCTATAGAAAAAGCAGTGCTTTGTGCAGTTCCCTTGACGCTTCCCCCTAGAGAACAAAGTGCATGCACTCTTAAAAACTGTACACTGAAATATTTCAAGACTTTAAAAAAATATTTTTTAAATTTTCATTAATGTTTTTCTTATTTATTTTTTAAATTAATAGCTTGCTCTCTCTTGCGTTTTGAAGGTTCGACACTAGAGACTCATGGGTGTTTTCCAAAAGGGAAACTCCATAGAGGACTATCCAGTTGCAAAATGGCTTCTACCTCCCACTCTTATCAACGTGACTGTGACTTCTGACAGTGTAAGATGCTTGAATATCGCCTAGCTTTTATTCCTCAGGGGGAATAACAAGAGACAGGATTTTTTTGGAAGGTGACAGTTTGTTTCAGTGCCGTTGAGAGCAATGAGATGCAGCAGTCACTTCAGAAGGAAAGTTGCACAGTTCTTGGAACAGAAAGTTCATGTAATTCCTCTAAAGATAGATAAACTAAGTTGCAACTATCTAGCAGCCCAATACGACTGTATAAGTAAAACTATTTATTTTCAGTAATTCTCCACTGCACTCAACTGAGCACTTTTTTTCCACCCAAGTAGTCTAAGACTTAGAAACATTGCCAAGTATGCATACGTATAACCTGTGCATGTGACAATGTATATATGGAAAGAAATAAGGTTTGGCTGCTTCACTCACACTTTACATTATTTTGTCACCTGGTTCATGGAAAGGTTCGAACACCTTCAAGTTCCAGAACAATTATTTCATTTGGCTATCTCCCTCACGTATCCAGGCCAGCACTGAGTATCTCCTGGCACACCAGTGCACATCTGCAGCCATGAAAGACCTTTAGCTCTTCCCACTCCTTGGGAGGATGACCTCAAAACGTGTTTTCTTCTTTCTTTCCAAAGACCAGTGCTGTCAGAGTGTTAGATAAGAACAGATAAGTTAGAGGAAAAGGATAGGTAGATCAATGTATACATTAACAATATTGAAAAGGAATACACAGTGTCTTTGTGAGAGATATTGTGGTTGTGGAAGAAAAATGAGGGACTGACAGTAAACATGAAGAGAGATAGATGAGAATGTACATCAGCTACTTTAATGCTATTTTAGTAAAACAGAATATCTGTGAATGCAGTTTAGCTGATGGCTATAATCTACTCAACCTGCACTGTTTGGCGTTATAAAGCAGAACACTGTTGATTTTAGATCTGCCATAAGGTTGAAAAACAAGTTAATCATTTAGAATTAGGCTTTAGTGAATTAGGTTTCTGCTGCCTTCCAATAAGCGGCAGTGTGACTCAGTAAGTCTTGTGGTTTGAGGACAGAATGCCAGGAATTGATGAACACTTAAGCACCAATTAAACTCAGGTATTTCTATTAGCAAGTTAAGTTTTGTCCATGATATACTCACTTTTATTTTACAGGCACCTCCATAGATACTCTTCTAGGGAGACACCTAAAATTATCTCCAAATGCTTTTCTCAAGAATGGCACAGTACATTTCAGGAAAAAAAAAAAAAAAATCTGTATTCCAATAGCATCTAAAAGCTCCCACCAAGACTAGAGTAACAGGTAAGCATTGTACTACTGTAAAACAAAAGGCAACCAGTAGAATATTTTTTTTTTTTAGATTTGAGCAAACAAGACAAGCTGAAGGAAGATGATAAACCCATTCTTCAAAGCAAAGTTTACCTAGATTACAGAGTAGTTTGTGACATTATGGAACAAAGGTGTGGAACAGAAATCAAAATCTTCTAATTCCCAGGGTACATCATTACCCAAAACCAAAAGTTTCTCCCTTTTAAAACCTAAGAAATTAGTACCCAAGTCTTTGGTGTATAAATAAAATAAACAAACAAACAAATAAATAAATAAATAAATTTTAAAATTTAAAACCTTTTTTCACTGTGTATGTTCTTTAACAGCCTACTTTCATAATGATCAGCTTTCATTAATTTTGACACTTGTAAATATAATGATATGAAATGCATAGTATTGGAAGAAAATATATAGAAACAAATATATTACCAATTGCTTATTCCAAGATAGTCTTGGAATCAGAATAGCTGTTTTGATTAAGAATAACTATGAAATTATTTAACTGTAATTTTCATACATGTTTATAGTCACAGAAACTGAGATATATTTATCCATCTATGTATCCACATAGATATGTGGTTTTCCTTTTCTACGAAAAGGCCTTAGAAGAAAAAAAATACATTTCTTGCAACTCATTTTGGTTTTTTTTCACTCAGTGATGGATACCCTCCAGTAGCTGCTCTTTCAGTAACTCTGTGATTGTTTGCTTTGTCACATACTCACTTCCACAGCCAATAAATATTCAGTTACCTTTTTCTTAAGAAAACAAACACGACTAATGCTACCCATTTGTGTCTGCATATGTTAAGAGGAATATCTGCTTAATTCAGCCTTATTTTTCCTTTTATTGGGAAGAAAATCTATCAAAAACTTTTACAGAGGACTCTAAATAGAGTTTTCAATGCTTTGTTGTTTGATTTAGTTCAGAAGAATAATACTGACAGTGGGCGTGTCAGACATTTTGACAACTCCTGTTGCAAAGGGGTTTTGCTTTAACATCAATATCTTCCAGTCGGCTTGAATTTATTTCTTTGTGGGGTGGGCATTCCTGTCATACCTAATGGTCTTTGTGATTGTTTCGTATGGGATTTGTCTACAGAATTACTGTGTGACCTTTATATTTAATTTAAAGTGATACAATAAAACACAAAATGACATAAAAGGTAACTAAAATTTTCCTCAGTGACATAAAACCAAAAAAATTTTCATTTACTGATGGAAGAAAACAAATCAGTGGAAGATTAAAACTTCACGTGGAGGTGTTGCACACAGATGCAACACAAAATGCTTGTTGATATATGGACTTCACTTGCTCCCTTCCTTTGGTTGTGAAAAGATCTGCTGGTTGTGTGGGAGGTTTGGTCACAAAACGATGCAGAGAAAGGCTAAAAACATTCAACATCCATAGGCGGACTTATTAACTACTGCAGTACAGAAAGTGGTGTAACTTCTAAGAAAACAGTGCATTATTGGGAAATGCAGGGCTACACAAGAGATTTCTAAAATTCCTATGTCTGCCAACAATTAATGTTTATTTTACTGTTCCAATAACTATAAGCTCTATTAATGTAAAATAGTCCATTTAAGCACTCTTCAGACTGGCACTAGAGAAATGATATTTTGTTGGACAAGTTTTCCATTTTGATAGTATTGAAAATAATTTCTTCACAATAAAATTTCCTCAACCTATGAATTACTGTCTGCTTATTATTCTGTTTGCCAGGATTTGAAGAGTTCTTTGCCTATGTTCTCTCTTCTCATGCTCTATTAAGCCACTGTGATAATCCCATCCGTTTCAGCTGCTTAAAGATTCTTAACCATGGGATTTTCTGATCACCTCTGTTACAAAGAATTTCATTCTCTGGATGAAAAATTCTCCTTTGCATGATTATTGCACATTTTGTGTCAGTTTAGGACAAGATACTCCTATTTTTCCATGCTGATTGTGTGTGGATGCAAACTTATTTTCAGGGGGATGGGGAAAGAGGTCATACAGTACTTAAAAAACAATATATTGGTTTACTCACTGGTTTCCTACTCATGTAGGAAAACGGTGTATGAGACATTCTTGATCTTGTCTTATGAAAAAAAAATGTTAGTTGTGCTAATGTACCATCCCAGCTACCTACGACTTTTGATGGAATATCTCATTCCATTTCCATCACAATTTAATTGCCATAGCTAACGGTGGTGGCTCCATCAGTTTCATAGCTCCTCAGCTGCTGCATTTCTCCCGCCCACTACTCCAGTGGAAGTGCCTATGAGAGGTGACATCTGGAAGATAGCTCAGTAATTAGGAGTGTTTCACCTTCTCCTTCACTTTTGCACATCTACAGCTCCTTTTTGTGGCTCTCAATTCACTGCAGCAGGATGTTATCAACTTCCTGCATCTGGATTTCACCCCACAGCTTCTTGGAGATGATGATTTGGACACAGGATGTTTTTCATTCTCCTTCACAGATTCCTGGTATAATTTAGGACTGAACACTTGAAATAGGATGGATACTTAATTTTCATCCAGTATTTTTACTTTGTTTCAAGACAATCGGCTGTTATGCTCAAGTAGAGACAAAATAGGAAAATTGCAAGACTTTCTCCATGATTCTCGAGTTCTGCAGAAAGTCTGTATTAGCCCCACCACTTAGAATTTTACTTTCCCCATTATATTAGATCAAATTAATTGTTTTTCTACCTGGTCCAAAAGCAAATGGAGTGAAAATTGGCTTTCCACCTGCTTTCTAATTATCATGAGACATCTAGATTCAGGAGAGTATTAAAAAAAAAACTACTAATAGGGTCCTGCATGGTTTCTCATCACAGATACCAGAGCTTTTCATAAGTATACAAATCTATCACACTGAGCCATTAAATTCCTAACTCTGGCTTTTAAATGTCAATCTGGAGATGGAAAGTTTTTGCCTTAATGACCTAAATAGTAACTTCTCCTAATAGTTTTTATATGTGTATAAATAGACCAATGAACATCAAGGATAATTGGAGCTAAGTTAATGCAAATCGTGTAATTACCGACATGTAGTTTGATTGCATGAAACTCAGCCTCAACTAATGTGAAGTATTTCTGAATTTTAGCAGAATCAGTAAGTTTACTCAACAGCATGAACTGACTTCTTAAATTGTAGAATAGGAAATATGTCCTTCCACTGAATCAAGAAAGAGGACTCAGGAAATGTAAGCTGTATTTCCACTCTAGTATGGTAGACTCTGCTATGGCATGGCAAGTACCCAGAACATCCAATTTTCCATGTGTGTTAATGGACTATGAATCAGTTAAATGGAGTAATTTTCTATTTGTGTTAAATAAGCTATTCCTAGTTTTCACAATATCAAAAATATATCTAGAAATGCTAACATATTTTCTCAGCAAAATGCAAAAATTTCATATCATTTACTGATAATTTATTCACTTACAGAACTTTTAGCTATTATGTTTTTCATATCTATCTAATTTGAGAAAAAATTATCTTCTCTTACACATACTGGGAATTACCACATTTTTGGCATTGAAGCTTTAGAAAGGAAATATTCTCATTTTCAGAGGTTATGTTTGAGAAGAGTTTGGGAGCAATTATTAGGCAGGGATAGGTAGGAGAAGAGTTATTCCTCAGCATCAAAGAAGGAGAAAATACCTATGATTACCATCTGCAACAGAAGTCATATACTTAGGATTTAATTTGAAATAGAGTCCTTGAACAAGACAGATGTGAATCTAAACAGAGTGAAGTGCCTTTAAAAATACCTTGGATCAACTGCCTTAATTACTGAAGTTAGTGGCCTATGTAGTAAATCAAGAAATAAATGGTTTATGTGTCTATTTTTACATTTTATGAAAACTAGAAACAACAAATACATCACTAAACTCAAAAATATAGTCTTAGAAAAAAGATTAGAATAAAATAAAACTATGATGAAAGGTCACCATTACACTTAGATTAATATTTCAGAGACTGAATCATTTTGTCTCTAAATATGAAGGTTTTTCTCTATGTTACTATATTCTTTCTTACATCTCACTGATAGCTAATATCTATTGGTTTCTTTCCACCTCCTCATACAGAGTAGCTCAGCGCTTACAAAGGTTTAATAGTCAAACATGTGGCTGTTTAGAAATCAGAATCTCAGGTGATAATAAATAATTTCTTAATACCTCCATTACTTACCTACAGTAATGTCTTGGGGTGACTTTATAATGTGTATCCCCTATCGCTACCCTATGCCCACCAATCTTTTCTGTGTCTTTAAACTGAGCCTGAGAAGGACAGAAAACAAAAAAACGTTTCAAAGCAGTTGTTTCAAGGACACGGAGATACGCTCCATGTATCTCGTTTGTTTTTTTTTTTTCGGCTCTTTTTTCTCCCAGCGAGAGACGGAGGGTTGAATTTCGTTTTCCTAGGATTTTTGGTTTTTTTTGTTCTTTTCTTCTCTTCTGGATTGTTTCAACAACATCTGAACACATCAGGAGAATTTTCCCAGAGGCCCGGGGGGGAGGCCCCTCGCCGACCAGCTCCGAGGAGGAGAGAGACCGCACCTACAGAGGACCTCTGAAATCTCAGGTTTTCTCTCCACAGAGAGAGAGATCTCATTATTTAGCATTATTATTCCCCACCTGTGTGTTTGTTAAATAAATAGTTTGTTATCTCTTTCACTTTCCTTTGAGGAAATTTTTTTCCCGAACCTGGTGGGGGGAGGGGTGGTTGCAACCTGACTTCTATCAGAGGATATTCTCCTCCAAATTTGTCCAAACTAGAACACGTATTCACCTTCCATGTTGGAACTCATGGGGAGTTACTTGAGGAAAGTAAGTGTTGTTAGGATAAATTGAAAAAGAATCATTGCTGCCTCTAAGTTCACTTGCTGTTTGAACAAGTTCCCAAAAGAAGAAAATTGAAATTTCCCAATATTTTGTCTTTTGGAGAGGATGCTTTGGGATTCATTATATATCAGTGAGACACAGAACATCCTAGGCAAAGTGAGAAGTGAATAGGACAATAGCAGCCAGCTTTCTTAGAAAATTGGTCTGGTTGATACAAAAAAATGGTGAATCAGCCCTTAGGATGTACAGTCTGTGCAGAAAAAGATACGATTCAAATCAGATTAGATTTCTGCTCTTTGCAGTTACAGAGTGTTTCTCACTCTGATCTAGAAAATACAGACACAGACTAAAGAAAACTTGAATAGTGTGTGTGTTTCAGATAGGATTTTTGTGTCCCAGGCTCCTTTGTAACTCATCTAGAAACCTCTGAGTCTCATAAGCCATTGTCATAGTTTAAGCTCAGCAGGCAGCTAAGCCCCACACAGCCTCTCACTCATTCTTCCTTTGTGGAATGGGGGAGGAAATAGGAAAAGTCTTGTGGGTTGAGATAAAGAAAGTTTAATAGGCAAAGTAAAACCTTCACGCACAAGCAAAGCAAAACAATGAAATCATTCACCACTTCCCATGGTGTTCAGCAGGCAGGTGTCCAGCCGTCTTCAGGAGAGCAGGGCTCCATCCCATGTTATGATGACTTGGGAAGACAAATATCATCTCTCCGAATGTGTCCCCTCCCTTTCTTCTTCCCCTGATATATATGCTAAGCATGACACCATATGGTATGGAATATGCCTTTGGTCAGTTGGGTCAGCTGTCCCAGCCTTCTCCTGCCCCCCGTTCATGTGTACCCCCAGCCTCCTTGCTGGTGGGAGGTGAGGTGAGGGGCACAAAAGCCCTTGGCTCTGGGCAAACCTTGCTCAGCTATGGTGGAAGCATCCCTGTGTTAGCAACCCTGTTTTCAACACAAATCCAAGATATAGCCCCATACCAGCTGCTGTGACGAAATTGAATTCTACCCTAGACAAAACCAGCACACCCACGTACAACAAGCAGTGAAAAACATGAAACGGATTTCTGAAAGTCATGGGCTTTTCTGCGAAGGAGGTAAGACTTGAATCAGGTATTCAAAGTTCAAAACCTCAGCTAGCACAGTTAGACAAAACAGTTACATAGGATTTCTTAAGACTAATTGTACTAAATACTGGAACAGTGGCATGAAACTGGTCTTTTTTGTTTTTAGGATCGCTATCAGCATGACATGAACGCTCAATTTCACTATAATCATTTGAAAACTCAACAGATGTTCAATTTTTGTCTCTATGAAGGCAGTATTAGAGCAGCATAAAGGTATCAAAACAGACATCTGTTCAACTGCACATATATCTATCTTGAAGGTTTGTTAATTTTTGTGTTTCTTAATAAGTCTTCATTTAAGGATGCCAAACAACTTCAAAAATGCAAATTGCACATAATAAAAACTCTTTAAGGTATAAAAGTACTACATGTATTTAACAAGAGAAAAACAGATGCAAGAATAATTAGTTTGCCCAGTCTCAAATCATATATTTAAAGAAATTGTACCAACTTCTTTGGCCTCCTGGACAAAGTCTCAGACAGGCTACCCTTAATCCAATGAAAGCATAGTCATCTTCCATGTATAATAATTTGAATATAAATGTATATAGAGATTTCAAAATTGGACAGTGCTATTATATATTAGAGCATTTGAATTGTTTAGGAAAAGTGCTGCAGTTTTTCTGACCAGTTCCCATTTTGTAACCAGTGAAACTTAATGTTTTTCATTGAGCTCCTATAAACCAGGTATAATTGTGATTTATTTGTTTACCATAAATATTTACCTATGCTACTAATTCAAGATTCATTTAATACTTGGGAGAAATGCACGCAAGTTTATTCTACTCCTTCACTGATCATAAAGCTGTACTTACACCACGAAGAGCAGACAGGAAACATTCTGTGCTATATAGGCATTTTACATCTTTTATTTACCATGGCTAATATTACCGTGGAAATCTTGAGGAGCAGTATCAGCCAATTGAGCTAAAGCAGAAAGGCTTTGGAAGGGAACATCTACGAGTGAGGAAATCAGCTGAATTCAGACCCAAGATCTGGTTATCTCAAGTAGCTTCTTCTGCCATTTTCTACCTCTCAGTATCAAGGGGCAACGATGCAACTGTACTCTGATCATTTGCTCCACAGTCACAAACCCTCTTCTGCGAGCGAGATGCAGACCACAGATGGAAAACACGAAGCATGCTGTTGCAGAGGCTTCAGCAGCATAGTTATAAAACAGCCATTTACTGGCTGCTTTTCATGCAAGGGAAAAAAAAGAGTAAACCAGAGAGTCACATGGTTTATAAGGCAATTTCTGGAACAGAGGCATTAAAAAAAAAAAAAGGAAAATATGCCTATGGGTTTGATAGGGAAAAAAATCACTTAAACTGATCTAGGAGTGGAAGTAATACATTTAAAGGAATGCAGCAGATGGAGAGCAGAATAACATCTCGAGTTAATTTATTTTTGAAGCACACAATGAGTTTTAGGATATAATTGAATTAAAGAGTCAGAGAATGAAATAACCTTTTTCTGCATATTGTTCTCACAAAAAACAAGCACAGTAAGTTGCCTGCAATTTTTAGAAAAAAACATCCTAAAATTTATTTTTTTTTTACTTAATGGATCCAATATAAACCTGCTGGTTGATGAACATGTGTAAGTCTAGCAACAAAATGGCCAGTCACCAGGTGCCTAGATTTCTTCCTTATTTTGGTATCACTAGGATACAATGCTTGTCATGCAGGTGTACTGGTTTTGTGATCTGCCACCAACAGTTCCAAGTGAAATGTTTCTTTGATTTATAAAATAAGCTTTAAGTGTTTTTCTCTTCAAAACATGCATTAAGAAATGCCTGTGGTGCAGTGGCTTGTAAGAGTTACAGTCTTCTGTACCTAGACTGGTTTTAATACTAATTCCATGTCATTAAAATTAATATCCATGTATAAAAAAAACAAGATAGTTTTCATATCTGGGCATTCATACAAAAAAAAAAAAATCAGTTTTATTAATCCAGTGGCTAACTTCTATTGCTTCATGGAAAATGTCAAGACTACCAAATAAATGAATTCATTTACCTTATCAGAGGTATTTTCTTTCTTATAATGCAGGTACACACATTACCTACTAGATCATGGTGCATATATTCTCCCCACTGCCCCCAAATATATGCAACCAAAGAAAAACCTCTAGCAAATGCCTGAAAGTTTAATGACAGCAGATTTTAAAAGGTAATATAATCCATTTCCTTCAATCAGTGTTAACTTTGCTGCTTTTCAATTTGGTCTTTTAGAAAAAGGGATAATCTTAGTAGGGTTTTTTTTGATAAGTATTTCTACCAATTGTATTCCTATCATTCATATCAGTAGTGTGAAATTATGCAGTGATAACTGAGTTACTCTATGTAGTCTTTAGAAACAGTCTTCAGAGATCTGCTTGCACGTTCTCAGCGTTCAAGACATTGTAACCACAGAACTCTTTTTCCCCTATTTCTGAGCCCTTTAATTTTACAAAACGTCTTACTTTAAGTAGGGCAATAATGAAAAGGAAGGAAGGAAACAGTTATGAATTCCAATATTAAATAGGGTTAAGACCCAAATAATATTCAGTTCTACTGCCTTAAGCACTCTGAAAACCCTAAATCATACTTAGCATCCATGAAGAAAAAAATACAATTTTAAAAGTGCAGAAAAGCTTACAGAAAATAATCATGGAGTACAGGATACATCATTGATATGAGAATGAACAATCTTGCATTAGTGCCATGTCAGATTACGATTTGGTTTGGATAGTAGTAAACTAAGAGAGAAAAGAAGAAAACCATCAGGCAAATGTAGACTGATGGTGTGTCCTGGTGTGAGACAAATTTGGAGGAAATGTCCAAAATGAACAAGTCCTCTAATAGAAGGCAGGTTTCAGCAGCCCCTCCCCCATGAGGTTCGGAGAAACTTTTCTCAGAGGAAAGTGAAAAAAACCATATTTATTTAACAAGCAGGGTACACGCAGGCACGAAAAAGAATGAATAATGTTAAATAATAAAACCTCTCACTGTGGAGAAAAACCTGGGTAGATTCAGAGTCCTTTCTGTAGGCTTTGCTCTCTCCAGAGCTGGGATGCTGTGTGGGCCCCTCCGAGCTCTGGTGTGGTGCCTCCCGGTGATGGTGTTCTGGTGTTGCCGAACAGTTCCAGAAGGGAAAAGAAGAAGCCACCATCCCAGGAAAGCTCCTTGCTTCAGCTAACAAACAAGAAGCTAGCTAAAAAGGAAGAGAATGCAACCCTCTTCCCTGCTGCAGAGAGCCGAGAGCTGAGGAAAAACAGAAGAGTGCTCCCTTTGGCTCTGCAGCAGTGAGAACGCAGGGGAGTCTGTGAGTCCCTGAAACACAAACCATGCTGAAGAATTCACTCGGCTCTTTCCCCCCTCCCTTTTCTCTCAGACCCAGCTGAAAGGCACAGAAAGGCACAGGATTCATGGCTGGGCATAGAGCAGGCAATAGGGGATACACATCATAAAGTCACCCCAAGACATGGTGAGAAAATGTAAAAGAAGGTTTTGCAAAACAGCATTATGCCTTTTCTCCTAGTTTGTCAACTTCAGACTCAGGTGAGTTATGAAAGAATGCGCAAAGTAAAATAAAGAAAAGTCAAAATGGATAGTCTTTAAATACCCAGAGCATACTTTGGGAAAAGGAAAGTGAGCATATCACTTAAACACTCCATGAGTTATGGAAATGCTGGTAGCAGAGATCATTCTGATTCTATCAGACAGATCTCCAAAGACAACATAAATTTTTCTCACTTTTGCTTTTATTTCAAGTTGGAATTTTAAAGAGTAAGACATATCCTCCAGGAATTTTGAACTGGTTTATTTAACAGAATGCTTTACTGAGAGCTAGAACATTGCAAGTCCCAAGGGTGATGCCATGTTTGACAAGGTTTGTTACAGCATGGTCTAGAACATGAGTCTTTCAAAACATCTACACAGTTGGCATTTGGACAGTGCACAACTGACATTTGATGCAGTGTCTGTGTAACAGCTGCATTGACCCTGTGAGAGGTAGGAGACCAGGTATGCTGAGAGAATGTTTTACTGAGGCAACTCACTTTTATTATGCTCCAGTTCTCCCTTTTATTTTTGAAGAAATTTTACTGTGGGAAAAAATTTAGAACTGCAATACGCAAAGGTATGTCTGGAAGGACAATTAAATTTTATTGACCTTAAACTGGAATTTTTAAATCCATTAACAGATGAATTGATCCATTTCTACAGTGGGGATAAAATAAAAAATCTATCCCAAAAGGTCCTCATAAAACTGTTAGTACCATCTATCTCTCCCCACTTCCCTCCCCCACCCCCCACCCCCCTAGATTTTTACTGTTCTCCTACTCAGGTCTAATCTACCTTACTGAAAGAGAAACCTCCCAACCCCCACCCTATTCCCATCATCCAATTGCCTTTTTTTTTTCCTTCTGACAGGGTCTATTTCTGTTCCCCTGAGCTGATCTACAATTCCCTCTCTGCACCATTTCCCTTCTCTCAGTTCCATGACAGAGTACAGAGTAAAATTTATAGTACAAAGGCCAAGTCAAGGGATTTGCACAGCGATCATGTCCTGGTAACACTTCACACACTTCTGGCTAATAGGTAAGATTGAATTTTATTGTTTCTTGAGAACAACAGGTGCAGTATAGCTGAATATCCTTCTCAGTGACACAAATGGTAATGACCTGTAAACCTACATGCGTAACTGATAATAGTTGTCACATGTTCATGTGAAACTTTTTTTTGTGCAAAATACAATTTTAATCTACTTAAAGATGATATACAGTTCAGAAAAGTGGACTATAGCAAAGGGATCTCATTAAGTATTCCTCCTCAGAAAAGCAAAAATAATTTTACTTCTGTCAGTTCTTTAATGCATTTGCATATTCAGCTATCAATTATAACAAGTGAATGATACGCTCCAGGCCAGATTGTCCAAGAGAATAAAAATCTGCATACAGCATTGGCATCTTAGAACTGACGCAAAACTGAATATGGAAAAGGAACCCTCTCTGGAGTTATTGTTTGATAACCTCTCTGGAAAGGTCTGGCTAAGAAGCCACTGAGGAGTTCATTGTTTTGTAAGCTGTTACAGCACATTAAGCTATGACTTGGCACCTTCAGGGGCAGAAGTTTACTGGAGCTAGGTTAGTTCTTTCACACACTCATGCTCCCCACCTTTTTTCTTTTGTGAGAGATATTTTGTGAGATCGGGTGTGCTGTAGTATCTATTGTAACCTATGCAGCATATCTTCTGATGACAGGTGACTTGTCACTACATGCTTCACTTTCCTTCCCTTGCTACAGACTGGCAGCTTCTGCACACTTTTCATTGTGCAGGTGCTTTCTTTTGGCAGACTTGTTCAGATAATAGAGCAATCCAATCAAAACATCACTGGGAACTCTTGACAGAACATTTGCTGCTTTAGAAACATTTGCACTCGCCATATGGCAAGGGCAGCTTAGGCTATGAAACTGTGATAATTTTGGGTTTTACTCAGGGAGGGCATCTGAGATTTATGATGGCCAGAATTCATTAAGTGTTGACAAAGCCATCCAAATATTTAAAGCAATTTTGTAGGATAGTTCCAGAGCTGAGTAAAGGAAAAGCATTTGGTTTTCACTGCCATTTATATAAGGACCTATACATTTCAGCAACCATTCTGTACCTTACAACCACCAAGCCATATTAAGTGGCACAGCAGCTTTCTATAGCAATGGAGAAAAATATAACAGCTTGCAGTACTAGTCAGCTTGTTTGCATTTTTTATTGAGCATTTTCAGTAACGTACTTACCAAAACATGAGAAAGAATGATAACATGACAAGCATGATTATGAGATTGCTTCCTTCACATTTTAAAGGCACTACATATCTTAAATACACCAAACTCTAAATTGCTTTAAAAATAGAAAAGGATAATTTCTGTTTACTGGAATTTTTATAATAGAATTCTTCTCTGTGTTCCCTGACATGGAAAATACAGATAATACTCACCTTACATCTTTCAATGCCATTATTATGAGATCTCTCCATAAAAAGTTGCAAATATGCACTAGCATAAATTATCAAAAACCTATTAAACACCTATTGCTTGTCAATTTATTTCTATAGCAGATTTCATAGCAAAAGCATTTTTTACATGATCGTCTTTCAACAGCAACAGCAACTTTTATTCCCATTTGCTCTTGAGCTAAGGGAGCTTTTGAAAAATACATTCAACCCTTTCCTATGGATACCAGTTTACTCACCAGCCAATGTTCAATATTTTTTTTACTTCAGTTGAAGAGATTCCACTAACAGAAAGAAAAAAATAGCATACAGGCAAACACCCCTAATTTCCAGTTTATTGTTGGAGGAAAAAAAAATAAAGGAAAAAATGAAGCAGCAGTTCCATGGTCATGCAAGTAATGTAGCGGTATATTATCAAGACAGTGTTTGGTCCCTTTCACGCTCTCTTTACATGACTGTTTATTTTTTTAATACAAAGTTAATTGATTATATATTAATAATTCTCTTTTAATTTGTGTTTTAAAATTTATATTATTCAGTACACTGGTTCGTAAATTAAGTACTTTCTGTTGATGACCATTTCACTTTCCTCAGCTTTGGTTCCAATAATTAATTTGATGTCAGAGGATTAATTATCATAATGAGGCAGACCAGTTTCTCATTAAAAAAAAAAAGAATTTTTGAGGTTTCATTTATTTTAATAAGCACAAGAGCAAACACATGTTACATATGCTCGTGTTTACCAAGCAATCCAAAGATTAAAGCTCATCTACTTGAGAGACTACTCCAAAAGATGATGGATTCCAGAGACCATCTTTCTCTTCTTTAGGAAGAAATAGGAAGAAATTCTTCACAGAAAGGGTGGTTAGATACCATGTCTGCCCAGGGAGATGGCGGAGCCACCGTCCGTGAAAGTGTTCAAGGAATGACTGGATGTGGCACTTAGTGCCATGGACTAGTAGACAAGGTGGTGTTTGGTCATAGGCTGGACTTGATGATCTCAGAGCCTTCCCAGCCTAATGGATTCTGCAATTCTATGATTTTCTATTGACTTGAGTAGTAACTGAATGACTTGGTTTCTGCCTAGTCCACCCTGTCACATGAAATGTGTACAGCATTACAAATACACGGAGAGCCCTGTTCCAAAAGCTTCTATAAACTGAAAGGAAAAATTGATTGAATGTGTGATGCCTTGGAACACAAAGTGGGCGTAATGCCTCTTTTGTTTGATCCCTGAGCCAACACTAGGGCAATTCTATCAGGCTTAAAAAGAAAACCTAGAAAACCAACCAGCAGGCTGATGAACAGCATATCTACAGCACAGAGCAGAAGTTAATTTTACTCACATTTAAAAGTTAGCAATGATCTTTTGCCCATTGCCAAAGAAAAAGTCAAAATTACAGGGAACTAAATAAACCCACTTCATACCACTTGTGCTGGGCTCTCTATGCATAAGGATGTTTTACTGTTTTAGTATCCTTAAGTGCTAAAGTTGAGCTATGTTTTTCCAAGTAGGACAGTGCCTGGTAATATCACCGAGAGACTTTGGGCAATTGTATTGCACAGACCATGACTCTGGGGACTGAAAGTCCTGAAGTCCCCTACTGCTGTGTTGTTTACTGGTGGGTATTCAGATAATGAGTCTAAACTAGGAATTAGAGAAGGGAAATACTGTGGTAATACAGACTATGGACTGTATTTTCATGATCAGAGCTCCACAAAGCTGAGACAAAGGCTTAAAAAAATGTATTAATCAGCTTAGGCTATTTAGCTTTCCGTGAACTAATCCTCTTAGCTCTTACCCTGGTGGTAGGGTAAGACAGTAAAAGGTGGGTCGTTTCTACTCAAACTGATCCTTGGGCCTGAATCTTTACATAGCCCTACTATTCTCCTTCCTCTTAAAAAAAAATAGAAAAAGAAAAGAAAAAAAGAAAAAAAGAGGCTTAGTCTTATAATTTTATGAATTACAGAGAGTTTTTACTTGCTAGACAATTAAGTCTGAGGGAGAAAAAACCCTACAAATTTAAACCATATCATAACACTAAAATCCCCACATTCTATTTATATATCTTCTGGAGAATATTCCATAGATTTTGGCTACAAAAACTACCATAGAACAGTACTCACAAGTTCTAAAGTATTTTAAAAAAAATATCTTTCTTTAGATATTCTGCAATGCAAACAGGTCTGTAAGAGCTTTTTAACTTCGCATGTGAAAAAAAATATTATGGTAATGTATACAAGAAGAGTTTGAGGTATTAGTTTGTTATATAATATCATTTGCGGTTTACTTTCAAATACATATTTTTCCAAATGTTTGGAGACAAATATTTCTTTAAATATTTCTAAGTTACCTGAACACATCTAAATACTTCAGGACTTGGAGGTCGAGTTATTTATTCAAGATGTACTTAGAGGTAATAGTGTGAGAACAAAACCAGCAATTTTCAAAACACCCATTTTTTCCAAACAGCTACTTGAAAGAACAAGGATACACTGCTTAGTTGAATAATTTTTCTCCTTATGTGTTTTAGACAGCAGCTATCTTTCTTTGTACTTCAAATATTGCTATCCTATTGTATTGTATATTGTTAGGAAATCTTTTGTCCAAAACGAGGTATTAAAGGACTTTGGCTTTGCAAAGTCAAATTTCCAAATGGAGAAAATCCCAAACACACCCATTTCCACATGAAATCCTGTTCACATGCTAATATAGCATTTCCAAATATTTATTCCTACACTATTTTCCCAGAGGACCTGAATTATTCACAGAAACCTTCATATGAACTTTTAAGTATTACTATTATTATTATATATATGGGATCTGTGAAATATTTAGATAGTGAATATTTTTTTTTTAATTCTGTCATAGGCGTATCTGAAGTGTCATGCTTTAAATATAATTTAATACTTAGCTGACTTAGAATCTACACCAAATAATCTTCCAATGAGCTTAAACAGAAACAAACAAGTTTTAAAATTCTGAAGTAACTTCTAAGTAACCAAGGTACCTATTACACCCAGTTTAAGGAGGTAGAAGATCTTATTTGTTCTTTTGGACTACCCTAGCTTCAAATGAAGTAGAGGAATGAAGTGCTTTGCTTAAGAGGACCATTAATTCCTTGCAGTGCTTTGAATGGTGTACACCAACAGAGTGCACTTTGAAGAAAGTGTGGCCATGCATAACACAGCAAAAATTAATGTCTACAGAGGAGATGAAGGTCTTGGGTTTTCCTCAGGGGAGGAATCATTTCATTACAGTCGCAGTTCAAGTTATATGACTAACATACAGAATATGAGATCAGAATGTAATATATATTGGAAAGAAAGGATACACACAGTCAGCTTTAACCACTTGAAATAAGAGCACAAAAAAAATTAGGTTCCTTCATAACATTATACAGGTGTCCTGCCTGTGTGAGATTTCTTCTCCAAATCATTCAACCATTTCAAAGGCTATTCCATAGCTATTCATTTTAGAAAGGGCATAGGTATCTTGCTTCAAGTTCCTGAATTTAGATTGCTAAACTTTGATGAGTGAACACATCCACAGTCTCTGACATCAAAATCAATTTTTCAAGCTTAAGGATATTAATCTTTATTAACTTTGTTCACCTTCATTAACTGTATTCAAGTGGAAGAAAATATTCCCATGTCTTACCTTCCTCTCTCTCCTTCATCTTTCTCTTATGAAAGAGAACATTCTTTTATTCAATACTGCAAGCTGCAGAATTTTATCTAAACAGATGATTTTGTACCTTAGAGGAATCCACAGCCACCTTCATTACCCATTTTTAAATGTAGATAGTTTTACAAAGCTCCAGTCGTTATGGCACTCTGGAGTCCATAGTACTACCGAGATTAAATGGAAGTTAGGTGTTCAAATTATTTGTAATCTCCACTTCTGAGTATTTGCTAGGTAAAGTTATGGTACTCTAGGTTTAACATCCATAATTCTGTCTAAACTTTAGGAAGCATTCCAGCACATAGATCAAGCCTTGTTTATGTTGCTCCTTAAGGTTAAGCATTTGCTCTTTTAAGCAACCTTTAAAGAAATGGGCCAACTTCTGGTTCTATGTAAGTACACACGCCAGGTTTACTCAGATGCATCCAAACCCTGTTGGACATAGCAACACATAGATTTGAGTAGTCATTTATAGCAGAAGCAATAAACATTCAGACACTTCTTTTAAAAACAAGCCTTTATTCCATTCCTGAAAACAGATATCACTGAAAAGTGGCAATAAAAGAAGGAAGTATATCAAAGTGTAATTTAGATCTCCTACAACCACCTTGAAGTATTTATGATTGAAAGTCACAGCAACTAAAAGATATCCAAAAGCTTCCCTTCAACCAAAAGACAGAGAAAGAAAAGATACGCAGATAGAATGAGAGCTGTAAGAAGGTGAGGACAGACTGAAAGATAAACAAGTCATGACTTTTTCATAAAAACAATCTCTTGGTTATATTTTATAAGGTTTGTTATTTTTCAAATGTTAGCATTAAAATAGAAATTTAAGGTATTGTCCATTTTATGACTGCTAGAAATGTTTAATCAAAAGATTTTATTAATATGTATATACAGACCTAAAAATAGAATGGACTATTTGTGTGGGGTTTTTTTAAATACCATTGTGATCTTTATAACTGTGAAAGAAGAATTATACAGAATAAAGTTTCAAAACAGCTATTTTGTTAGAGAAAGAAATGTCAATATTCGAGATGTATATGATTGGGTCATGATGTTTACTTTTAATTAGAAGTGAAAATATGGCATCTAACTGTTTACAGGGGACCTGTACACCTAAAGGATTGAGTTTACTACAGTGCCAGAGCTGTGTTGTCTCAGCTGTTTTTATATTGATTAGCTGTGCTGTCATGGGATGTCAGCCATCTCTTGAATTGTGATTGTGCTTTACATGTACTAATGGGTGAGTCATTAGAAGTTAATTAAAACAAAAAGCTGTTAATATACTTATTATGTCAGTAAGTTCCTAAAAATCTGCAGGTGGCTGATAAGGCAAAGATGTTATGAAATACTGTCCAATTATACTCCACTGATCAAATGGAATTATTACCGTAATTTTAGCCCAGCTCTGTGGGTTCCCGCAAGCCCACAGAACCTGGGGCACATTCGGTAATACAGTCAGGTGACAAAGAGGCAGGAAGGAGATTCGCTTTTCATCCTGCTGGATGGTTTATTCCATGTTTACAGCCGAACTCCCAAAGCAAATCTGAAACCCGATCCCGAGGGCCCTCGTTTTATCCGGGGCCAGAGAGAAAGGTGGGATTAGGGAATGGGGACCAATGGGAGAATGCCGGGGGAGTGACGAGGCTTACAGCCAACCGGGAGATTCAAACCGGGACAGACCATACCAAGGAACAAAGCATCCCAGAGGATGCTTCTGTTCGCCCCTAACCAAAGGCATCACCGACCCCCACATGGAATGTCAAGTTATATATTGTTTTAATAACTATCACCATATCAATAAAATGAATGGGAACACTCCAAAGCGAAAGTTGATGCAAGTCAGTATCTGGATCATGTTCTACGATCTTGGTCATACCTTCCATGTGTGAGTTAAAAAATATTCCTTTCCTCTCCCACAATTGTCTATTTGAATAATAATATAATTCTAGCAGGACATACACATGCTCCACAGTTAACACTTATACTAGCCTGTATAATTTCTGAGAACTACCAAATAAAGAAAAACTGCAGAATTTTTCATGGAGCTGTAAGTGTTTAAGAGATACTGGAAATCAACTTTAGAAGACCTTTGTATTTAGCTTTATTCCATATTGTAACTTTTCAACAAAGAACTGAATTGTTTGCCTGAAATCCTTAAATTATGCATGAATAGAAGTTTGAAAACCTTTGCTATCAAGAAAGTAAAATCATGCAGAAAACCCTTCTATATAGCTTGTTGTGGTTTGAAGTCACAGCAGAGGAAAAACCCTTTTTTCCTGTTAAACAAAATTTTCAGTGAACAAACAGCAGAGGAGAGGAAGAACTGAAAGATGGTAAGTTTCTGCCTTCATGACTAATAAAGCAATGTTTTCTAGCCTTTCTTCACCACCCAGGAACAAATTCCTTACCACAGCTTCCCTTTATTTATAGTAATTCACAGTTATTAAAAAATCCTGATCCTTGTCTTAGCAATCTTTTAATCATTGAAGAATAGAATTGTTTCATTTGGAAAAGAACTCCAATACCACCTAGTTATCACCCCCTGCCAGGGACACCTTCCACTAAACCAGGTTGCACAAAATCCCATCCAGCCCGGCTTTGAACGCCTCCAGGGATGGGGCATCCACAACTTTTCTGGGCAACTAGTTCCAGTGCCTGACCACCCTTCTTTTTGAAGAGGTAACTCCTACTTTTGAAGGGGTAACCTCCAGTCACTGGGAACTCCACCAAACTGCCATGACTTCACAAATATGGACAGCAGCTTAGCCACTTCCTCCACCAGTTCCCTCAGGACCCACAGATTTGTCTTATCAGGTTCTGTGGATTTGTGCACTGTCTTGTTTCTTAGATGGTCTCAGACCTGATCTTCTCCTACAGCAGGTGGTTCTTCATCCTCTCAGTCCCTGCCTTTGCCTTCTGTGTGTGTGTGTCTCAGGCAGTGTGGCTGGAGCACTTGCCAGTGAAGACTGAGACAAAAATGTTGTTGAGCACTTCTACTTTCTCCAAATCCCAGAAAATCAGGTCTCCCATTTCCTTATGAAGTGGGGCCATATTTTCCCTAGTCTTCATTTTATCGCAGGCATAACCCATAGGAGCTTTAGTTCTTGCCATTGACACGTGGCCAGGTTTAATTCTGTTGGGGCATTAGCTTTCCTAAGCTGATCCCTGGCTGTTCAGACAATCTCTTTATATTCCTCCCAGACTACCTGTCCCTGTTTCCACACTCTGCAGGCTTGCTTTTCGTGTTTGTCCAGGAGACGTTTTTTCCCTCCATGAACCTCCTGGTCATTTCACCTGTCTTCCTCTTTGTTGGGATGCATCACTCCTGAACTTGCTGGAGGTGATCCCTGAATATCAACCAGCTTGCTTGGGCTCCTCTTCCCTCCAGGGCTTTATCCCAGACTATTCTATCAAGCCTGAGGAGGCCAAAGTTTGCTCTTCTGAAGTCCAGGGTAATGAATTTGCTGCGCACCCTCAGCATTCAATTCAGCATCTTGAATTCTGTCATTTCGTGGTTACAGCAGCTGTAACCAGCGGCACATTCCCCACAGCACCGCCTTGGTGAAAACAAGGTCCAGCATAGCACCTCTCCTCGTTGGCTCCTCTATCACATGGAGAAGGAAGGTTGGAACCCTGAGTTCAGAGAATTTCAGTCTTTCAGCGCTGNGAGAATTTCAGTCTTTCAGTGCTGACAGGCAATGATCCTCAAAAGCACACTGCATTTGACCTGAGGCCTTGGGAAAAGCTTCCCAAATTATGTGATAACGCTGAGATTGTTGCTGTGTAAATAAAAAAGAAGTTTGTTATATTACTGGGTGGAATATGTAGAGATGTAGAAAATTTAGATTTCTGGGATATAGTAATATACATGTAATAAGATGGAGGATTTTGGGCGTAGGTTAGTTCTTCTTCTTTCTTCTTCTTTCTTCTTCACAAGCCTGGGTGATCTGGTACTGGTTCAAAAAAACCACAGTGCAGAACATGAAAGATTAGTTATTGGATTATAAGTAAAAATAAATTAGTTGGCATTCCATAATTGGGTAGTATGGGCTTTAAAAGGCCTTGAAAAGTAGAACTCAGGGGCCATTTCCACCTTGTTAACTTAGAGCCATATTCCATGCAGCTGTACCACAGATAAGAAATAAAAAACATCTGAGTCCGAAGAACAACTCTGCGTCTCCTGCGTTTCAATCCGAACTCTGAGCAAAAGAACTAAGAGATAAAGGCAATGAAAAGAAAGAAACTGAAAAATTAATACGTATCATCAGTGCATTCCAGGAACCTCCAATAGATACTGGGGCAAGTCTCTCCTCTTGGCCAGTGGAATGCCTCTCCACCAAAGATGCACCTTCCCTTCTGCATGTCCTCCTGTGCAAACTGCCTCACTACACCCTGGATGACATGCCATGTCCAGTTTGCCCACTCTGCTCCCCAGGGCTGCTCTTTGTGGGCATGGGGGGTGACACCATTCCTCTTGGCCCCACACACACCTCATCCTCCACTCGCATGAGAGCTGCCACTTCCTTGCAGGTCTCAGCACTACCTAGGGTTTCCCTAGGTCAGGACCACTCCCTTCCCCCATAGGCTATGATACTCTGCTAGGCTGCAGAACATGCCTGCTGTTCAAATCTGCAATTAATGTTTTATTAATAACAATGTGGTCTACAACTAGAAACACCAGCATGATGAATATTAATAGTTGGAAAGATGATAAAAATTTTAGAGCTAAGCACTGAAATTCATTAATATGAGGGGATCATCATAAAGGTCTGCTAGACTAAAATTTACGGTTAAAAGGCCTTTTTAAAAACGAATACTTTTGTAGTGATCAAAAACATCACTTGGTGCATTGATATTCTTACTAATTGACAGCAGCATAACTAGTGTTCCCCTAGACCTACTGCTTTCTCCCTCTTTACTCCAGCTTGACTCTTTGCTAGGTAGATCTCTCACATTAAGCGCTCAACTTTATATTGATATTTAGTTGGACATACAAGATATTTCCCCTCACTGTGTTCCCCAACACTTATTCCCGCCTCTCTCCAACAGTCCACACTGGTTTCTCTGCCTATAAATTAGATACAAGCATTAGATATAAGCAGGCTTCTAAAATTGTATTGGTTTTAGCTAGATTCAGAATACAGTATGAATCATCGAAATCTAACCCTAGCTTCTTTGGGTTAAGTTACTATGCAAGCAAACAAAACTTTTAAGGCATCTTTCCCCTCTGACCAAAAACAATCTGAGCATCTGCATCATATTCTACCTGCCCCAATTACAGTAGGTGGTGGCTTTGTTTTCCACATGGAAGGAAAGTAAGCATGTTAAGCTTAATTGCATTAGAAAATATGAACCGTGAAATACTGCTTAAAAACAGTTTAAAAAACTAGTTATGAGAAGTTCTGAATAGGACTGCAATTTGAAACAATGTTTGTAAATGGAAAAAACAGTGCATAAACACCAACCAAAAAGAAACCTGACCTAAAAATAATTTTTCCCTCCAATAAGTAATATGCTCTTGCAGTAAACAAAAGAAGTGTTAAGAATCATAGAATCCTTAGGGTTGGAAAAGACCTCTAAGATCCTAGAGTTCAACCATCAAGCTAGCACTTCCATTTTCACCACTAAATCATGTCCCCAGGTGTCATATCCACATGTTTTTTGAATACTTCCAGGGATGGTGGTCCTACCATTTCTCTGAGCAGCCAGTATCAAGGCTTGACAACAATCTCAGTGAAGAAAATTTTCCTAATATCTTATATAAACCTCCCCTGGCATAACTTCAAGCCATTTCCTCGGGTCCTGTCACTTGGTCCTCTGGAGAAGAGACCAACCCCCACCTCTCTACAACCTCCTTTCATGCAATTCAAGAGAGCAAAAAAGGTCTCCCCTAAGCCTTCTATTTTCCAGGCTACACAATCCCAGCTCCCTCAGCCACTCCTCATAGGACCTGTGCTCCAGACCCTTCAGTTTTGCTGCCCTTCTCTGGACATGCTCCAGAACTTCAATGTCTTTCTTGAAGTGAGGGGCCCAAAACTGAATTCAAGGTGCAGCTTCACCAGTGCTGAGTAGAGAGGGATGATCCCTGCTCTGCTCCTGGTGGCCACACTTGCTGATACAGGCCAGGATGCCTTTGGCCTTCTTGGCCACCTGGGCACAGCTGGCTCACATTCAGCACCCCCACGTCCTCTTCCACTGGGCAGCTTTCCAGCCACTCTGCCGCCAGCCTGCAGAGCTGCCTGGGGTTGTTGCGACCCAAGGGCAGGATCCAGTCCTTCAAAACATGTCAGGTTTAATGGTTGGTGGAATAAGACTAATCTGCTCTTCAAAGTAAGTAATGGGACATTTTACGTAGAAAAAAAAAATACTGCCCCCTTCAAGGTCTAGATAGATTATAGAATTAAGTTTCAAAATTATAACATAATTGTGATTTCTGTTGAAATTTGTCTTGCGGGTTTAGCAATCCTCACAAAATCTCCATCATGTATTTCCTACAGAAAGACAATTTATTTTGATACAGAAGCATAAAGATTTAACCTTCTTTTATATTTCATCAGTATCAGAGAAATGGAAAAGCTATGCAACTAGGTTAATTTCTCTAACTGAAGTAGTATTGCTATTACAATATGCTTAAATGAATGGCTTTTAAAACTGCATAAATATTACAGATCATTAAAATGACCTGACTGGAAATGTCTATAAATATCACATTTATTGTTGCAGGTTGTCCTATCATCTTTTTCTCTGTAAATCTGATACTAGTACCAGAAACTTGAAGCTTGAAATGTTGGCAGCTATATTGTGATATTGGCTTAGCCAGGTGAGATCAAATTATGAGATACCAGTTTAAAGTGCTGAAGCATTCCCTAAAGCAGCTTTCATTTAAGATATTAAATGTCATCATTTTCATACTTCATTGACTCTATAATTCAACTGGGAATAACTTCTTTCACTGCACCAGGTTTCCAGTATCATTTGTGTCTTGATGAGATCTTGTTTACTTCAAAAATTAAACTTAAGTAATGATCTTTTTTAATGAAGTACTAAACATAGTAATAAAAATAAAAATATTTGCTTCTTGTGTTTCAAAAGCTGTAAATTTCAATATTTAAACTTTGTTCACTCAGACCTCTTTAGTTAGCCAATTAAGAAGGCCATTTATTCAGCCCAGTCATTTTTGATTACTAAAAAATGGAAATTATTAATACTACAGTAGTTAAAAAGCAAAGATAAGGCTGACACTGGGGAACTTTTTCATTTAAATGAGATTAAATCATGTTCTATCATCATAGTTTACTTAGGTGGTTGCAGGTAGCTAAGAGTTTGATTATTAAGTCTGAATTTCTAATGTAGGTAAACACTTGATGACAGAGAACTGCCTGTCCCTACCAATTCCTAATGCAGTTAAAATCTTTGAATCTCAGTCTTATAAACATTCCTCAGATATCCAAGCCCTCAAACACTATACCAATGAAATGTGGGTGTATAACTCTTTAGAAGCCCCTGTCATAACTTCCAACCACAACTGACTATGCTGAGGACTACAACAATTATTGAAGTGACTTATTACAAGGACACATTTGCTATTTTCCAGACTTTTAAGAATGGAGTAGAGATTGTACTCATTTATGTCTCTTCCATCAGCCTTTCCCAGGTTAATTATAACTGGGAATATAATTATTATATATTATATAATTATATATTATATAATTATATAATTAATAATATGATTCAAAAATAATTAATTATATGATCTAAAAAAAATCTGGAAATGCCACGGGTATATACTTCTCCAAGAGACTCCTGGAATATGAGTTTACATGGCTGACAAATGTATGGCTTGCATTAAATAATCCACAAAATCTTTTGAAAGCTCCAGGAAAGAAAAGTGACTAAGAGGTAAAGTAGTACTAACGTCTTATTATATGCAGTGGTGTAACATTCTGCAAGTCCTGCTCAACACTGAGCACCCAGTATGCTGGGTGTCCTGAGTTCCCTCCTCATGACATCTGTGTGAGAAATGAAATCATTAGTTAATCTGGGCCAAAACTAGAAGTTCTCAAGCGCAGAACATCCATGGGTCTCCCAAACAATAGTTATCTGTCCCACATCCCCTTCAAAGGAGTTACAACCATTGGGGACATTTATGCAATCCACTCTTAAGTAAAGGCATAGCCAGTCAAACCAGAAATGTATTTTTCTGACTAGTCTTTTATGCTTTCCTCATGGAAAGAGGAGGACAAACGAAAACAAAGGAAACAGAGATACATGAACTATATGAAATTTGTTAATTAACCAAATTACCATGGTTAAGTGCTCTGCTTTTACTACTTTACTACTTATTATTTTTTGAATCCTACTGCTTTAACTGAAAAAATAAGAGTCTTGCCCTCCAGTTCTTCTTTCTGTTAAGTTCTAGAGGGAAGAACGAAGAGTCTTTTAAGTAGAGAAGCTTCACTGCTTAGTGACAGAGCTCTGGTGAGTAGGTAGAGGAGTCCAAGAAAGATCCACTATCTCTGTCTGGATCTTACATGGGACAGGCCCCATGAGAGAACAGGATGTATGATGTGGAGGATTCCCTATCCTCACTTCTCTGGCTGAACACTGACTTAGCCTCAGGGCGAAGAAGGGACTACAAGGATGCCAGTAAGTTGTGTAAGGATGTCATGAGTTTGTGCAGGGAGAAAATTAGAAGAGTCAAAGTTGAACTAAAACTTAACCTGGCTACTGCCGCAAAAGACAGCAAAAAATTGTTTATAGAAAACAGTAGATGACAGAAGGAAAGCTAAGAAGAATGTCCACCCTTTATTGGATGTGGGGGGAAACATAGTGACAAAGGATGAGGAAGAACACTGAGTGGGTGTGTTGATCTGCTGGAGGGTAGGAGGGTTCTGCAGATGAATCTAGACAGGCTGGATCAATGGACCAAGGCCAATTGTATGAGGTTCAACTAGACAAAGAACCAGGTCCTGCATTTGGGTCATAACAACCCCATGCAGTGCTACAGACTTGGGGAAGAGTGGCTGGAAAGCTGTCCTCGGGGGAAATGACCTGATATGGTGGCATCCTGGCCTGTATCAGCAACAGCGTGGCCAGCAGTGTGGCCAGAACCAGGGCAGTGATGATCCCCCTGTACTTGGCACTGGTGAGGCCATACCTGGGGTCTGCGTTAAATTTGGGACCCCTCACTACAAGAAGGACATTGAGATGCTGGAGTGTGTCCAGAGAAGGGCAATGGAGCTGGTGAAGGATCTGACATAGATGTCCTATGAGAAGTGACTGAGGGAGCTGGGATTAGGAGAAGGTTTGGGGAGACTTTATGGCTCCCTATAAATACCACAAGAAGGATGTACTGAGATGGGGGTCAGCCTTTTCTCCTAAGTAACAAACGATCATTTAATTTGCCTGACAAAACAATAACTAGTGACTTATTTTAAAAGATCTGGTACAGACTAATAAGTAACGTGGAATGACTGAAAGTGCTTTTAAATCTGCATGAGGTGGTTAAAAATTTAAAAATATAATTAACAGCATAAATGAAATCTCAGATTAGGACTATCTTAATGATTATCAAATATATTACATTAATCAACAGGCACAAACACCTCCTACCATTTCTCCTGAGAAGCGACCAAGACCGTAGCCCATACTAACACTTCAGTTAACTAAGCTATAGATTTTCAGCTTTCAGTGCTGTTACAAAAGTCACATTTTGTTGCAGTTTGATAACAAAACTGTTCTCTGTCATCAGGAAGCAAACAAATCTCCATACAAACATATATTTCTGTATTGTACTGACCACACTGAGCAAGATGCACAGCAGTTGCAATCAGCAACATTTTCATTGATCTCTGCATTTTCACAAGGACGGGTCCTATGATCAATGAAAGCTCACCAAAAAGTAACTGTGAGAGTACCAAGGCTTCTCCAGCCAGCTGAAGAGAGACACAAACCTTGCAATACTTTATTTTTTTATTTAAGCTATACAGTGAGGATGGCACATTTTCTCAGAAAGTGTTTGATTATTATGAATACTCTTGCTTTTTGTTAGCAATAACATTAACTTATCTACACACTGTTGAGATTTACTGGTCGAGTCATTATTCCTTATCTAAGTAGACTTTTTAAATAAAGCTGATTCTGGTGTCAGATGACAGTACATATAACTAGGCCCCTGCTACAAGTGGAATAAAATAAAAAGATAATGATTCTATTGTCCCACTGGTTAAAAAAAGCTATGATTCTAAGAAACTTCAAAAATAGCATGCTATGACATAATCCACTAGTAATATAGTTCTCAAATTTTTTTTTTCTTTTTTCTAAACCCCACCCAATGCACAGAATGGATGCACAAGTAGTATAGCAAGGGTAAAAGTCCTGGTAGAACAAGAACTTCTGTATCCTCCGAGAGTAAGGGCTGGTAAATTTAGAATAATTGACTTTGTTTTTCTATTTCCCCCTGCACTATGTACGACCATCTTGTACGACCACCTTATTGCACATTGTCATAGGATGGCAGAATAAAGCCATGATTGTCACAGAACTTCAAAAAAGTGAGTAGATACTGAAAAAGGACAAAGTACTCTTAATAATTCAAAGCAGATTAGAAGAGCTGTTTTATTATCTGATGATTCAGGCTTCATTCACCATGTCCTGCCTGATTGCAATTACAAGCTCTTTTGTCCTTTGTTGAACACTACTGAAGGCAGTAATCAGCAAATGAACCCCAAGTTCAGTTCAGAGATGCAGTTCTTGTGTTTTTATGCATTTTGAATATGATCGTATTAGACTTCACTAGGACAAAAGAAAGATGATTGTCAAGAAAAAGAAGTATGGTCCACTTAGGAAAATAAAAAAATAACATAGGATTGTACTGATTGTATTTAAGATACAGTCCATTCTTCAAATCTTATATTCATGTAAGATTTACTTCATAAAAAGTAAATATATTTAGATGGGTGACTAGTAAAATAGCAGCTTTAAAAAAAATTGTATTAATCAATTATCTTATATAAGTATGATATTGCTCTTGTTACTTTGAGGTTCAAGTACCTACCCAATATTTCACTGCATGCCAAAAATCCTTTAGTGTTACTAGAAGTTAGAATTAATCTTTCCCCTCAAATCCTTGTGAGCCAGACTGCACTTTGTAAAGAGTTTGAAGATGTAAAGTCAGGACACCCTTATGTCAGCAGTGTCTTGTTTTTTTCAAAAAACTTTAAAAACATTCAGTTTAATCTAAAATAAGAAGAACACAGATAAAAGCACTTTTTAAATATGAAACCAAAACTAATTTTAAACACTTATTAAAGACAAATAAGAGTCTATGTGTAGCATGCTTACGCTAATATTTCATTAAAAATCCTCACTTCCTTCCCTATAAAGTCTGTATGATCAGAATTAGGATTGTGTGCTTTAGGCTTACATTATGCTACAGATGATGCTTATTTAGGAAACTGTATATGGAAAAAAAAAAACACTTACTAAGCCATTTTTAGAGATCTTCAAGGTATTTTTGCAGGGAAATTGCAAAGGATTGCCCTTCTCAAATCTCCTGGATTATGGTGGCATTAACAGTGCTGTTATTTCTAGAGCTGAGTTTTCTTTTGAATTCCTCTACCAAGGGTTCCTTGCAGATTAAGTCCTTCACTCTAAACCAGTTTTTCCTTCCTCCTGCAACGCAGTCTACTCACCTCTTAATTAAAGAAAGAGAGGGCTTTAGTTACAAAAAAAGGTTTTCTAGTATTGGCAATTTCCTCTCCTGGATTAAAATAGCAAATCCCTACTTTAAAGAAGGGTAAAACCCTGTTCCTTTTGTTAGTTGCTTGCACTGCTTTAGAGACAACGCATTGGAATGTATACTCTCCATCAACTGAGGCATTAAAAACTGTGCCAGCATCTTAAGAAATTATTACTAGATCGTTACCAGTAAAAACTAGGTGGTGTGCAAATTAATTTGGGGTTACTGATCCTCAGCTTCTTTTTTACATGAAAAATATCAGTACACCATTTTCTTCTAGTAAACAACATGGACCATTAATTTTGCCACAGGGAGTAAATTTCAAGTAGAGAGTTGAACTAAAAACCAGTAAATTTATTTGTTATGGTAGTGTTAAGTATAATAGTGTTTATACATTAGCTTTATTTCAAGATAACAATGGCATCCATCAAAAGCTTTATTACAACCACTTAGATGTTTCCATTCTTAAAATTCCTTTTTCAGCCTGGGCAAGTTTTTCAAACCTGTTTGAAAATATTGTCTGCTGGGAAGTATTTCTTGACGTTCCAAAGTTCCCTCAAAAGGCTAATAAAAATAATGCATGTTTGAAAATCAGTTCACAATTTTTTTCAAATAATTTCTAACAGAAAAGGGTACCTGCTGTTTCAAAACCCTACTTAGTGCTAAAAAAGTATCTATTTTGAAATTGCTAGTAAATAGTAGGTGCTCATTCCTGCTTCAAACCAACAGAACAAGAGGTGGTCTCACAGAAGGATCATAAAAAGACAACTTATATCACTAATCTTACCTTTGATAATGCTTAATGTGAAGAATTTTATTTCATAAGACTCAATTATTTAAACTACCTTTTATCATACAAAAACCCCCTTGCAAGATAACACAAAATATAGAGCTGCAACACTGCATATTCAAGGAATTCATTCATATTTTAAGAAAAATATATTACTGAGATGACATTTTCATACTCAACATTATATTTAATTCTATGGTACCTAGTACTTCATCACAAAATGAGCTTCAGTTGAAAAGTCATATGTTGGAAAAGGATGTGATAAAGCCTATCTCAAATATGTCACTAATAGGTAATGAAAAGGTTAAAAACAGTCTTACACTTTCCTACTTTTCACACCGTGTTGCAAGTCAGATACACAATAAATAAATCGGTAGGTTGTAGAGAGAGGGCTTCGGCGGATCGATGCCGCGTTTATGCCTACAGGGTCCCTCGTGGAGACGCTCAGGCGGCGCTCCGATAGCGCCCGCGCGTGCGCGCGATCTCACCTTCGCAGATGTAGGCGAACAGCCACTCACACACACAGCCTGTGCACGAACCGGAGATGAGGAGGCGAGAGGGGTTCTCTGCATGTAGTTCTGAGGCGTTTAATGGCAACACACCCGAAGGGGAACAGAGGCAAGAAGAACCCAGAACCGAAAGCCCGCACCTGTTTTATCCCGAAAACTCCCAAAGGGGAGCAGAGCATCCAAAACCAACAGTCTGAGGGCTAGGGGGCAGAGGCAAGGTTGAGTGGCATAACAGGGGCCAATGGGAAAAGGGATGGGAGGGGGGAGAGGGCCAGTGACCAGCAGGATCTAGACAAAGGGAGAACTTTCTAGCACAGTGTAGTAGGGAGAGACCACTTTTAGGGCAACTTGGGGGGTGTAAAGTGGACTTAGCCATCGCAACAGTAGGTGTAGAGCAAGGCAGCAGCTTTTGTCTAAGAAGGCTTACTGTCACCACTGGTTTTATTTGCAGAGATCAGAGCTCCTTATCTGGTGCTTAATAAAGGATCTCAGACACACAGCTCAGGTTTCTGCACAGGCATACTTGGCATTTCATATCTAGCCAGAGGGCAGTGATAACAAGCGATAATTTCTCACCTGCAATTGTTACTTCTTTGCATTTTTAACATTTGCAAGGAAACACCTGTTTAGCAAAGTGTGCCATTTTTATGTTTTTCTTTTCCAAAATTGTTTTCTAACTTTCCAGACATTAAAGGCAAACTCATCACTATCCATCAAATAATTAATGAATAATGAGGAATTTGTACTTGTCAGTTTAGAAAAGATGACATAACGTGCATTTGAATTTTTGTGTGCAGTTTAATGATTTGTAACAATAAAAGTAGAGAGACATCCAATTCTCTGACGATCTTTGTTTAAATGCCTACCCTGCCAGTTACTGATTGCTATGTATGAATATGTATAATTGACTCTTGTGTTTCAACCCTCCAGTTCAAAATGAACATGACTCTTCTTTCCTCCTAAACTTTTCCTTCTTAGTTACAAGTCTTTTCAGGATGCAACTATTCTGACCACACACTTCTGAAACATCACAAACTGATTTTTACCCAAGCAGGCATATTTACAGTACAACTTAAAGCCTAGTGGAGCAGGGGGGAAGGTAAGGGAGGAGAGCGGAAGGGAGGAAACACAAAATAAAACCCACCAAACAAACCCAAGAAAACCTTTCCCACATGTATATTATTCTGATAGCCTGAACCACAGTCAAGAGAATAAGATGCAACAGTTGCCAATCAGTTTGCAGTGACATGGTTTGAGTGTTATATACAAAAAAAAAGGCAGGTATACATATCCTGGATATAAGAAAGAAGTAACAGCAAATAAAAAACTGGAAAGTTTTTGGCAATCAAATGATTATGTTTCACACACTCCTCTGTATAAAACATCCAGGTGTCAGACACTATTGCACTCAAGCACTTGCATAAATTCAGAACGGGATTCAGGGGGAGAGGGAAGACTGAAACACTTTCAGAGAAGTAGGAATATAAATAGGATTATTTTGTTCCTTTGTTGTTCCAGGTAAATAAATTGTGTAATATTAATTCCCTCTTTTTTGGCTGAGATATTAGTCCCAAAAGAGTACGAATTCCAGGATAACAACCAAAAATGATCTGCAGTATTGTACAATTACGTTTCGCAAATCTCATATATAAAGTGAAGCTGAAATCACTATAAATAATGCAGGCTCTCTAACATGGTTGGTTTTGACAGTTTTTGAGGGGGAACCTTATCTCTCTCTCCAACTACCCGAAAGGAGGTTGTGTCCTGGTGGGAGCTGGCCTCTTCTCCAAAGCTGCAAGAAACAGGACAAGAGGAAACAGCCTCAGTTTGTGCCAGGGGAGGTTTAGATTAGGTATTACAACAACATTTCTTCACAGAAAATGTTGTCCAGAACTGGGACAGGCTGCCCCCAGAAGTGGTTGAGTCACCATCCCTGGAGGTATTTTAAAGGCACATAGATGTGGCACTTAGGGACATAGTTTAATAGTGGACTTATGTGTGCTGGATCAACACTTGAACTTGATGGTCTTAGAGATCTTTAAAAAAAAAAACAAAACAAAACCAAACAAAACAAAACCAACAATTCCATAAACAGAGTAACTCTCTGAAAATTATGACTTCTCAATGCTTTGCAACAGTGTGCAAGACTGGCAACAGAAAGATCCATACAAGTTCTCCAGAGTATCTTTGACAGCTGCAGATGTTAGGGCTGACAAAGACCACAAGATACAGAAGTACTTTTCCTGTCACAGTTCATTGTCTACAGTACAAGTTACTAGTAAGGCCATACAGGAAACAGCCTACCAATGCTTCCCTTCCTGAATGGAAAGTCGCTTTTAATTGCCTTAGTCTCTCAGTTTGCAGACCAGAAATGAATGGAAAACCTTAAGAATATTTTAAAAATTGCGTTAGGCAGAAATATGGATCCCATTCACTAACACTGTTAAGTCTGTATTTCAGTTCATATATTCTTCCTATGCTCACATTCTTGAAAGGACTATTTCTTACAGTACAAAATTACAAATGTTTTTTACTTTTTGGCCATCTGCAAAGTCACCATGGAAAGACAGGAAATACTGTTTCTAAAGTGAAGCGTTTGCTTGTCTTTGAAGCATGGTGTGTGCAGGTATGTTGTAATTTCTATACAGAAGTATGTCATTTAGAGATCTAAAAAGCATCCAGATCTCTGTTATTAATTACAGTACAAATAATCTAACTATTAAAATTCACAATTATATCTCAATATTTATGACACACATTTTGTTTAAATGTAAAGAAGTTACACATCTCTTGGGAGAAAAGAAGTTGAAGTTAGAAGCAATGAAATGCTTAAGTTGTCTTTTTAATAGAATTAGGTATTTACCAAGGTGTTTAATCATATTAAAAAAAAAAGAACAAAACATTCAGGAGATTGAGCTTTACTGGAATATCTTTGCAGTCTGAAAGAAAACCAAGTGCTCTTCCTTCGGAGTAAAGAAGGAGTGATGAGGAGTCAATGAAAGGAGTGAGATTAATTCTGTTACAACCAGATGATAATTAGTTTTTGTTTACTTAATATGATACTTAAGCTGGAGAATAAGTTAATTAGAATGGTTTACAAATAGCAACACGTCCCATGCACTGCCTGGAATATAAATGTTACTGCTGCAAATAAGGATGTATGACTGGCAACATAAAATCAAGAATTGGTGGTAGTGTTCTCCATGAAATAAGAAAAGTAGGGAATGTAAACCTAATGCTTTCCCAACTAATCAAAACCACAGCAACTCCACTTTCTAACTAATTTCTAAAAAAACCAAAAAAACCCAAAAACCAACCAACCAAAAAAATTTACTGGGATAAAATCAGTAATGTAAGAATTACAATTTTCTATCAGGTTTTTTGGACTTAGGTGCATGTAAGTTAAATTTAGAGGGAAAATATTTTTGAGAACCAAGACAGAGACTGGAATCAAGTGTCCCTAGCATCCATATACTTTAATATATGAGCACAGATCCTCAGTAATCATTGTGATTGCTCATGATTATCTTCATCTCAGGACTAAAAATACTATGAAGTACCCCAAGTCTACTAGAAAGTAAACATCCTTTTTAAAGCCTCATTTCACAGTAAGCAGGTAATAAAGACAGGATTTTGCTCATTATGCATTCAGTAGTTAATGGGTTGAAGTGGCCAAACTGAACCAAGTTTTATAAAAGTAGGGGAAGGCAAGAGGGCATAAGACAATCTCAGTTTCTGTGATTTTTACAAACCAAAGGAATTGTGAGAAAGTCAGCAGAACTATTTGCACAATAAGGCATGACTCAGTACCGTTCAGAGACAGAACTGGAGCCTTTGTTACATAAAGACAACAGATGGTGTAACTGGTAAATGTGAACTATCAGCTCCTTAGGAAGTGTAACATTTGTTTCCTATTGCAAATATATTGAACTTTTGATGGTCTACAGGTCTTATGAAGATTCATGTGTTTGTGGTACACAGCTCTAGGGTACAGTCTAAAGCAGTACTGAATTAAAAGAGCAAATGCAGCAATCCCTATGTCCATTGAAAAGTAGCTGAACCTGAGCCTTGTCAACACAATCAGATTTCTTGAAAAGCAGGAGATAAATTAGATCATCTGAACTGATAACGATACATACCTTATGACAAACACCATCTTCTGCTTTAGAAACTCACTTGTCTTCTGCATATTCCAGCTGAATTTCTCAAATCAATAGGATGGACACTATTACTGGCAGAGAATTATTTCTGGATAAGAAAGATGACAGACTGGTGTTAAAAATGACAAAAATCCTTAAAACGTATCACAGAAACATTGTGTGTGAACAAAAGAGCTGGGTGAACCAAATGAATAAACACCATACACGAATGTTCATCCTAACTTCACGATCAAGGAGAAAATAAAATTTTCAGTGGGAAAAAGCAAGCAAAAAGCCCAACAAAAAAAACCCCAACCACCATACCTTCCTCAGTGGGCAACATCCAAGGGTAATTTCTCTGCTGTGATAGCAAGGAACAGCCTTGCTAATGCCTGAATCCCAAGATGAAAAGCAGGAGTGAGGCTGAAGTATTCTGACTGCTGCCTTGTTACACGCAAGGAGTATAGGAGATTGAGAGTACAGAAACAGCCAGAGAAGGTTACAAGCAGCTACAGAGGGAGAAAAAAAAAGGTGCAGGATTCTATACCTTTGACACAGATGTGAAAAGAAGATTATTGAAAGCTTTTTTATTATTTAAGGCTAAAGGACTGACATACTTCTTCCTCATTTACCATGAAATTACAGGGTTTAAAGGCATGTTGCGTTATCATTTAAGTCTATTTCCTTACATTAAGGAATCAGTTTATCTACATAATTTCTGTGACCTGCTTATCTACTTGTTCTCCACAGTTAGAAGCTACATCCAGGCAATTCATTTCAGTGCTTACCTACTTAAGCATTTTGAAAAAAAATAAAATATCTAACCTTAATCTTTCTTACCATTCCATGAATTAATTATCTTTTATCTTCTCATGGACATGGAAAATAATTATTCCAGTTGTCTTTGCAAAAATGCTTTACATATTTAAGACTATATTCTTAAACAGAAAAACATGAATTGATTCATATTTTTGTTGTAAGCCATGTTTAGTTGACCTACAATCACCCTTATTATTCCCTCTGAGCTTTCTCCAATTGTGCTGTGCAAAGCTCAGAACTGGACAGAAGCCAAGATCCTTCTAGTATTTGGTAGAGAAGGATTACTTCAAAAGGCCTTACAGAATGTAGATTCACTTATACCAGAATATAGTATTTACTTTTTTCCCCAGAACAGCAGGATATCCCTGTGTTATGGCTCAGCTAGAGGTCCATTATTGAGCTTTTTAGAATAGCTGCCACCTGAACATTTGACTTCCTATACTTGTGCAGTTTTTAAATTCCTGCTTTAATGCATTTCCTTACAAATTTTGTACCTTATTTTTTTCCTAGTAACTTCAATTTCAACATTTTTAATTCTAAAGTGTGTAGTCTTTCTCAGTTCAGTGTCATCACATTTTATTCTGCATCTAGTCACTCAGACCACTAGCAAAGCTCTGATGAAACAAAAGCATCAGTGAATTGTAATTGGCATCAGTACTCAAACCTTAATGTTTAAAAACAGTTCTGGATAGGATCAATGGCACCTATACGTTATCAAAGTATCTTTTTTCCTCTTTTGGTAATATTAAGATCTTATGCATTATTAATTTGATCTTTCAGCTGATAACATTCGGTATTTCGGTTTTTCTTTTGTGGGGGTTTTTGGAGTTTTGGTTGGTCGGTTTGGGGTAATTTTGTGGTTTTTTGCTGAGAGAGCGTGTTCATGATCATTACAACATACTCTTCAGTGGCTCCAGTCGCAGCAGCAGTGTAAGTATTCAGTTTTCATTTTGCCATTTCACCTTTTGGCAAATTAACACGATTCTCTAAAGAAAAATATTCTATGAACTATTTGTCCAAGGACAAACATGTATCCTTGGTGAATAATTAGGTATTCAGAGACTAAAAAACTCCCCAAAAATGATTTTTCTTAATAATAGTGCTCAAGGGTTCAATAATTGAGGGACACCAGCACTAAAATTAGAGCTTTTCCTTCATATTCAAATCTCAAGGTACTGTCCATACTTCATTTGATTGTTACAGAGCCATGACTTTTAAAGGTAAGTGGGATACATACATGCTAACGTATTTGTGATATAACTAAAGATCGTCCTTTTCCATAGTTAGTGGCAAAGTTATTGAACATAAAACAATGCTAGAATTCTGTACCTTAAACATGTTCTGTGCTTAATAAGGATATAACATATAGTTGCATCAAAGTAATGATGTCTCTCTGATCTTCTGACTAATGTGTTATATTAGTGTGACTAAGAAATGTCCAAAAAAAAGCTGGACTTATCAAAAGAAAAAAGGCTAGAAAAGTAGATTGTAAAGTAAAATTTAAACTTTTTCTTTTTATATTTGGGGAAAAAGGTTACTTTTTTTTCCTGTAATCTGATAAGCATGAGTACGCTTTCTAGATTTATCTGCTTTGCCTTATCTAGCCCTAAAATATATTATTATTTACTCTTTGAAGATATCAAAGTATTTGGAGATTTTGACATACTGTATACGTAAATATCCATGCCAGAAAGGAATTGTCTTGTTTCCTCTTTTTGGCAACAAAATTATAAGTTCAAACACAATAAAGTGACTCTCTCAAGTTAAATAGATGCATTTGTGTTGAAAAAAATTTGGGTTAGTAGTCCTTTTTCAGAACCTAAGTTAAGTTAGTTTGGGTAGTTTTTCAACCTCTATGTTGTCATAGCATGCACACAGGTAGTTGTAACTGAGCTTATTGTCACCTCAGAGTGGTTTCTTTGCATGCCTGACCTCATCTAAAGGGTTCCATACAAGTAGTAATGGTAGGGAAACATACAAATAAATATTTCTCACTTAAAATTATAGCGGGGGATTAATAATCTAGGTTTATTTTAGACAATAATATTAAGATAATGGTATTATTATAATAATACTAATTATTTACCATTGCTTATTAAAATAATACTACTAATACACAGCTATCCTATTAATAATACTATAATAATAGAGATTATAGGAACAAGTAATCTATCCAGTGTAATTTATCTGAGAGCCAACATGAAGATCTGGGCACAGTTAAGTCGTGTCTAATAGTTCAGACCTGAACTAGAAAATACCTTGATGTTGCTTAAACATGTGCTGAATGAGCTCCAAGTGAGTGCCACAAGTATAATGAACTAGTCAGTGTCACCTGTGCTATCATCATTCAGGCATCCCATGCAAGTCACAATACTGGGCTTTCATCTGACTCATTTCCACATATCTTTTGTCTTTCATATGGCATGTCAGAGATATTCAGCTGTTTACTGCCAATACACAGACTGGAAAAAATTGAGTATTAGATGCTAATATTTTGACCATATTACAAGTTCAAGATGCTGTCGAAAGATAGAATTACAGTCAATACAACAACGTTTTTAATAATGATGTTCCTGGGAGATAGTAGGTGGCACATGAAGCTGACCATCCGCCTCACCTAATCTTGTTGCTGTGCATAAGACAGTCTGTCTTTTGGGAAGAGTGTACGTGTGCTTTTTCTTTCTTTGTAGCTGAGGTTTTTGTTTGTAACCACAACTTGTTGTTAATCAGTTTTGGTAACCACATATCACTTTTCCCCATTAATTAAATAATATTTACCTTTTCTCACTTTCAAAGACCACTAATATTAGCTTTTACTGTGTAGCTTTTGGTTTTTTTTCTTTTTTTTCTTTTTTTAACCATTTCATTCACTTTGCCTAAACTGTACTTCAAACAAATTATCTTCAAGTTTAATATACAGTCACATGAAACAACTATGCATCAAATTGATGACCACTGTGCAGGAATGTTTTCTTCTTCTATCTTTCCCTTCTATGATACAATGTTTTTTCTTTCTTATTTGATCAACAGAATTCCATTTTCTCTCTCTGTACTAAACAGAACATGACAACTCTGGAAGATAGTTGAATTTACCAGCTGCAAAGGTATACTTCTCAATTCAAAAGTTAAGAATTTCTTCCCACAAAGCAAGAAGAGAAACATTTCCTTCACTATTCAATAAACATTGTTTTTGTCTCCTCCTTCTCCCTCTCTGAGACTACAACAAGCATTTCTTAGACTAAGTAATACAAAGCAATGACCTGGCTCTTCTCAACTTGAGAAACATTCCTCGTTTGTGTACTTGAGTAGCTTTTCTCACTATAATGCCTAAGTATTTCATAAATTTACCTTCATCTCAGGTCAAAGAAGATTTGTCGAACTATGAATATAAAGTAGAAAAAATATCCAAGTTCTTGTATTTAATAAAGTAAGTAGTAACTTACAGGAGTAATCAGGAGGTTGAAAGCTGTTCAAATGAACAGACTAAGGGAAGTTTTAGTCCCTGTCTAGCCAAAATGAAGGGCTAGAAGTCATTTTCACAAGCCTCTATTGCAACTGAAATACTTCAAAGTCACATTACTCCTGTCACAAGACATTCCACAGTGCAAGTACTAGAAAGACCAGTCTGTTGTCAAATACTTTAATTTCCCCATTTGAGCTGGTAGTGAGGGCACTGTTCATGCATTACATAACCAAGTGACAGAAATCTGCTGTACTAATGTGTTTGCAATAGTATAAAAATGTATTATGTTGTAAATATTTCCTCAAAAGTTTTCTATGGATAAGCCTATAGCTTCACTGCAAGTATGGGACATATTCAAAAAGCTGCACTGCAGTCAGTTTTGAACTGAATGTCTCAAGGTTTGTTTTATGACTGGATACCAATAACAATTTGATTTCAGAGACTAATTTTATGATTGGATATCAATAACAATTTAATTTCATAGACGAAATGTCAAACTTTATTATCTTAAAGTTACACTGTCAAAACAAGGCAAGTGCACTATATGGAACATGTTTCTTTTCCTCAGTGGTTGGAATAAGAGGTATAACAAGTGGTATTAAGGGCATCATCTTATGAGAAGAGTATCCGAACATTTTCAAAATGCATTCCAAATGCACTAAACATCCTCCAAATTTTTTTCAAATGCTGCTTGTGTCCACAATACCTGGGTATGGCTGTGGCACTGTGTTGCAACAGATGCCTAGTTACCTGATAAAGAAACATCTGAAGTGGATTTGAGAAGGCAGCCCCCGCAAGATGCCCAGAGTTCAAGACTGCAAAACCTAAGAATTTTTGTAAGACTCATGGTTTTCCACGAGAGTAGAGTACAACGAGATCCCGATTACAGGCTGGACCAGCTACATAAAGTCAAAGAACCCATGACAAGCAGCAACTCCAGGAGATAAGTTTAGGAAAATACAGACATCTCTCATACTGATCCTCTCTAGACTATTCTCAAGTTATTGAGACAATTTGGCCACCTTCATTGGACTATTCCTCCCGCATGTAGAACTTCCTTACAAATGTATGGTAAGACCAAAAGTATGACAGAAAAATAGTTTACCTATAATTTCTGACTTGTTTTTTAAAGAAAGTTCTCCTTATAAAGACTTTCAAGAATAATAACCCTAACTGGAACCAAAAAGTTTTATATGCTAAATACAGAGATCACCCACTAAGAAACACAAAGTTTAAGTGTAGCAGCAAAACTCTCCCTGTTACTGTTCTTCTAACTAATACATTTTTCTTTATTTTTTTCTTTCTTCTCCACTTTGTAACACAATAAAGATACTCAGATTTTTGTTTGATGCACCATAACCAGGGAATAATAGATCTTACACCAGATTTGCAGATTTCTTCTTCAAGATTTCAGATTTTTCTCAGTTCTTAGGTTTAAGTCAAAAAAACATTCCCCCACTCCCTAGCCCCCATTACCATGAAGACAAAAAGTTACCAAAGGAAGATTGGTGATCGTCAGGCAAATTCAGTTGGAAACAGCACCTTCCTTCAAAAGTTACATTTAAACAAGATGAAACATACAAATACCAAATCCAGATTTAAATTCAGCCATGCTGTGAATGGGAGTAGGGGAGGAATTTGTACAAGGGACAAGCAACTTTGTTGTCCTTGCTTGCCCACAACAGCCATATTGTACCAGGAAAAGTAGACATCATTGAGGTGCTTTATTACATTACAGAATTTGATATTTTACTGCCTTCAGTTTTTACTCTTCCCCTTTTCTTTTGTGGTATATTCACATCCACATTCAGTTTAAAGAGGTAAAACCCACTCCACAAAGTAAGTTGCCAACGCAGTCTCCCAGTATCTATAAAGCCTATAAATGCATAATATGAGTTTTACAAAGCTACTACTGCTTTCTCCAGTTAGTTAACTATTTCAGAACTTTATAAAGTTGGTACCAGGCGACAGCCAAGTGCATCTCTTCATTGATGATCTTAAATTTGGTGTATGATTGCCTTTGATTCTCAAAGCCTTCCATGTTTGTCTCAAGTGCCAGCTAGCATATTTCATTTTCCTCTTAACTAATTTTCCTGTTAATTTGTTCAAATCTATTTACATCACCTTATCAGACTGATACCACAGCATTTTTTGACATTGAATTTTGCTTTTTGTCATGTATCAACTTTACTGGATAAGAATGGGAAAGACAAACAAAACTAATCAGAAACAAAATTAGTTTACGTCCAAGCATAATTCAGTGAAAATAATGAGAAAAGGCCTGCCTGAGTCATTACTTAAACTGCAGAATTTCAGGAAGACAGATTGCACATTTACTGGACACATGAGCCAGCAGTGTGCCCAGGTGGCCAAGAAGGCCAATGGCATCCAGGCCTTTATCAGCAATAGTGTGGCCAGGAAGATGAAGGCAGTGATGATCCCCTGTACTAGTGAGGCTGCACATCGAATTCTGTGTTCAGTTTTGTGTCCCTTAATTTAGGAAGGACATTGAGGTGCTGGAGCATGTCCAGAGAAGAGCAGCAAGCCTGGTTGAGGGTTTGGAGCAGCTGAGGGAGCTGGAATTTTTTAGCCTGAAGCAAAAGAGGCTCGGGGAGATTTTATCACTCCCTACAAATGCCTGAAAGGAGGGTGTAGCCAGGTGGAGGTGGGTCTCTTCTCCCAGGTAACCAGTGACAGGACAAGAGGACACCGTCTTAAGCTGCACCAGGGGAGGTTCAGGTTGGGCATGAGGAAGAAATTCTTCACAGAAAAGGGGACTGGACGTTGGAATGGGCTGCCCAGGGAGGGGGTGGAGCGACCATCGCTGGAAGTGTTTAAGGAAAGACTGGGTGTGGCACTTGATGCATTGATCCGGTTGACAAGGTGGTGTTTGGTCATAGGTTGGACTTGATCTCAGAAGTCTTTTCCAACCTAATTGGTTCTGTGACACAACAGAACATATTCCTGTTTGACACAACAGAACATATTCCAGAACTTAATTCTGTCCTAAGAAAGATTTCCACTCTCACCTTAAGGGCCAAAATAACTCCCTGAAAGACATGACAAGAGAGGCCAATCTGGCTAAGGACAATTCTGTACTAGGTAATAATTTCAGTACCGTTTAGAATTCAGTTCCTGCTGGCCTTGCAATTTAACATTTCAAACCACTCGTATACAGGAGTTTTTTGTTCCACAATGGTGGTCTGAATCGAAAATGGATTGACATATATGACAAATCTTACAACCTGCAGATTACAGTGTATTTAGATTTTTTCTTTTTGTTTAAAATAAAAAAGAAAGGCTGCTAAGCCTGCAGACCATCTCCTTTACCCACATCTAAGGAGACAGCAACAAGCCGTTCTAGCAAGGCCTGCTGCTTGACAAAGCCTATTCCTGGCTTTTCAGCCCCCTCCTCCTGCTGTTGAGTTAGCAATTAAACATATGGTAATTGTAGTAAGAATTAGTAAAGGCTTCTCAAAGGCAGGCTTCCTGCATTCTCTCCAGCCTCTGGTAGTGGACAGTTTGCTTTTTCTCCACATTCCCCCTCCACCTACAGCATTACAAGCATTCAGTAATACCAGTAGGAATTTTACTCCCACTGGGCTATATAGAATACAGGAAAGCAAACTGCTTTTTTTCAGTTAGTCCTAATACTACAAAAAGATGTTACAGGTAAAGCACAGAACACAGCAACTCTGTTGCAAGGATAAATTAATGTACTGGATTCATTTATCATGGAGAAGTCTTCAAAAATGAAAACAGAAAGAAAGACTGAATAAATTTTATGTATTTTCTATGTACTGTGAATGACTTTCATTCATTAAGAACACACAACTCTAGAGCTCCTTCAACTGCAGAGCAAGTTTTTACTGCCACATTTTGGGCAGCATCACTTGTCATGCTTGTAGCCTGACTTGTAGCACTTGTAGTTACAATGCAATATTGTAATATGAGGGAAGGCCAAGATGTTTGAAGTTAAGAGATATTCCTCTGTCACACTTTCTTTTCGTTTCACTTCTTTACCCCTTAGATATACTTGTTTGGGTCTCCACAGCAAGGATAATTTCCTCCAAACTCATTTCTTACTGCAAAGGGGAAAAAGTGACAAGACTGGCATGCAGAAAAATCTTACTGTTATAAGCTTCAAAGATGAGATACATTTTTCCTCTTGCAAGAGCTGTTGTAGCCAGTAAGATATATTCACTCACCATTTACCCTCTGCTCCCTGAGAAACAGCACAGGATCTGTGCTCTTAATGGAACCAGAAACTGCTTCAGGTATGGTAGCACAACACATGATAAATCTGAAGGCTTAAATTGGGATCAAGTATTATATTAAAATTCAGTCAAACACTAACCTACATGAAAGTGCCTCCAACTCCCCATCCATTCCCCACCCACTCTACATCCAATGAAGAACAAATGGCTGAAGGAGAGTCAATGCATTTTAAGGTTTGATGTGTATCGAATACTATTCTGCGTTCTTTTTTATTCCTTAAGAAAGCCCAAAATTGTAATGAAAGAAATGGGCACTTATAAGTTTTATCTTATTGAAGTAATACCTTAACTATGCTTCATTACTAAAAAAAATGAAGCGTGAATGGCTTCTCAGTTGTTTCAAATTGATGATAAAATAGTCTATATAATTTATATGACTGTCGTTGTTACATTTGAGGCGCATAAAGAAAATGACACAGAGTCCAGGCTCGTGAACAAGTGGAAGCCGAAGCTTCTTGCTTTAATAATTTTCTGACTACTATATAGGATAGATCACAAAAAGTGTGTTGAGGGGGAATAGGTAATTGGTTCCTTGGCCATCCACCCCTTGAGAGGATTGGCCAAGTTCTAAGATACCTATTCCAAAATATTTTCAAAGTCCAAGCCATAACAATCTTGCAAAACAGCTGGCGAGTGCAAGAAGTTTATGAAACTGTGACCTTGTTTAAAATAGTTTCCATAGGAAAGACAGTCTTCTCACAGAATATTGAGAAAAGGCTGAAGAATTTCTCTGCTTCTAGCTTTTTAGCACCTACATATGACCTGTTCCACATGGGGTTGTTAGATAATGCACGTCTAGGCAAAAACACCATCACACACTCTTATATTAGAGAGTAAGTCTGAGTGAGCCTAAAGCTAGCAATTTGTCCTTGTTTTAGCTGGAGTAGAGTCAATTTTCTTCACCATAGCTAGTACAGGGCTGTGTCTTGGGTTTGTGCTGGAAACAGCGTTGATAAAACAGGGATGTTTTGTTATTGCTGAGTGGGGCTTACACAGTGTCAAGGCCCTTTCTGCTTTTAGAACTGCCACGCTGGGGGGTGGGAGTGCACAAGGAGTTGGAAAGGGACACAGCTGGGACAGGAGACACCAACTGACCAAAGAGATATTCCATATGATGGAACATCAAGCCCAGTTTATAAAGCTGGGGGGAGGAGATGGAAATTGGCAGAGGGATGTTTGACGTGAGAACATTTGTCTTCACAAGTCACCATTGCTACATGTGATGGAGCCCTGCACTCCTGGGGGTGTCTGAACACCTGCCTGCCCATGGGAAGTGATGAATTAATTCCTTGGTTTGCTTTGCTTGTGTGCGTGTGGCTTTTGCTTTCCCTATTAAACTGTCTTAACTCATGGTTTGAGGTATTCATTTGCTTTTACTATTCTCTGCCCCATCCCACTGGATGAGCACTGCATGGTGCTTCGTTGCTGGCTGTGGTTAGCCATGACACCACTGCACATCAAAGACAGCTGGGCCTATCAAATGTATATTTCAGTTACCTCACACTCTCCAACAGAAAGAATTCACATTATAAATCAAGACATTACCCTTCGTTCTTCTGACACAGAATTATTTCATTTGGACATCATTTATTCTGTTGGGGTTTCAGTCTATTTATCCTCATCTACTGACTGCTGGAAGAAGTAATAGAGTTACCTGAAAAAAACCAGTATGCTATTAAGAAACAAATGAACAGAATCTTAAAGGCAGTTCTCATTCAGCCAACCTCCACTGTTATAAGTATGATTTTAAACTTTATGCCTAATACACCCAGAAGGAAAAAAAATTAAAATGGGGAATTATAATGAATTACTTTGCACAAAATGTCAGCTCATGAGGACAGATGTGCAAGACAAGATTTTAATAAAGTTAACAAATTTCCTACCCTGACATAAAGAGAATTATTAAAGTGATCTCACAATCAGTGATGTTGAATGTCATAACTCCTTAAATCATTATGTTATACTCTGATAAAATGAAGGCTTCACATGAAGTGTGGAATATCGTACTGCCAAGTCTGACTCGGAAACTGCCAACATGTTTTAAACAGGATATGCAGTAATAAACTGCAGTACTACTTGCCAATATGTAACAACTTACTTGTTCAGTACTGCATGCATTTTAAAGTTTCAAAACAGCAATGCTGAAAGATACCATTTCCTTTGCCATCTCTTTCCTGCTTGTTGAATTTCAAGCATCCTAATGACAGCCCAATTCTGCTAAATAAAAACCCACCCCCTGTAAAATACCTGGGCATTTTTCCTTCCCCTGTAGTTGAATATAAGCTGTTTTAAATGAAAAAATCCTGAAGCAGTTTCTCTGTACTGTTCCTATACCTCTCCACAGGATGTTGATGCAACACTACAAATCCTTTGAGGGGATAGGTTAGAAGTTATTGCTCCAGACCCTTGCTGTGAATATCTTCTTGAATACTCCTTCCAGGTAGTCTCTGATGTAGCTTTCATGTAGTATTATGTTGTGAATCCTGGGAGTCAAACAGATCTGCTTGTTTTCTAAGAATTCTTTCCCTTCCCTCACCTTTCTATCAGTCTCTGGAGAGGAGGTCAGCTGTGGTTAGGCAATGTCTATGCATTTGGAATACAGAAGACAAGCATCCTAAGGTCAAGCCATCCAGTTTAAGATTAAAAACATCTTGACAGCAACCAGGGAAGTGCTGATACATGACAAGTGCATACATAAGTCTGTAATAGAGAGCTCTTGCTCCAGATAGATGGATTGATCTGTACATGCAAAATAACTTTTTCTAAGTGCCTGAGGGTTTTTTTTTTGTTTGTTTTCTCTGCTTTAGTTAAAAAAAAAAAAAAAAAAAAGAAGAAAAGCTCTGCAGCAGCCTGTTTCTGGCAGATCCCACATTTTTTTTCAAAGCAATGCTAAAGAAGTGCAGTTTCAGAAACCAATTAGCATTGTTGTTGTAAACAAAGGCCCCCAGCTTTCTCCTCAAGCTCACTGATGGTCTAATATTTCCAAATCTCCTTGCTTGTGCAAAGGAGGTTTGTAGTAGTATCCCTTTTACAACTGCCTTTGGTCAAGAGAAACAAGTCAAGCTTTGTTTATTTTACACAGCTAGCTTGCAGTCAGACCAAGGAGTGCTGGTGCTGACACTGGGAATGTGATTGACTGCATCTTGTAACAGTATATTTAAATCATTCATAAAACCACACCCAAATCTTTTCTTTCTCTCCTGCTTTTCTTAAAGATTTTTTTTCCCCAAGTGGCTCTTTATCACTTCAGAAATCTTTTGTTAGAAAACTCTATTGATGGCTGAGATTTTCATTGAACTATAAATCTACCCTCCCTCAAGATATTCTGCCTCACATAGTTGATGATCCACTGAAGAGCTAATTGAAAGCCATACATTTATCAGCCCATATTGCTTTTAGACCATTCTTGTTTATTAGCTCCTCACAGAAATTTTGGGAGTCTAAGGTATATCAAATATTCAAAAAAAATTCAAGAAAATAATCTCATGTTTTCCCCCTTAAAAACAGAAAATTGAATGTCTGTATAATATGCAGAGCAGGGCTGCCAAGCTTCTGTGGTACAAACAGGTAAAGACAAAGTCCCGCAGCAAGGTTAACATTTTCTATTTTTTTAACAAATTCTGTATGATAGCAGTGTATCAGTTATAGTAGTTGATTATTTGCTATAAAATTCTTCATATAATTGCACCAATTAGGTGCTCAAGAAATAATGATGAACATTTAAGGACTGAACATGAATGCATTCCATATAAACATTTGAAATGTGCACAGCAGTGGGGAAATATATTTGATCACTATTTTAAAGAAGATATATGTTGTCATATGTTGGTAGCTGTAAGCCAGCAGTTGAGGTTTCAGTTTCTGCTCCTACTGAACACGTTTAAAAGACCTAGAGCCTTAACAAAATACAGATAAAGAGGAAGATTATATCGGCAATACATTCACCATTGGTTAATCCTGAGTCTAAAGGTACTTTTCTCCAGCTCTTAGCACTCTGACATTTGAAATGGTCTAAGGTAGTGAAAGAGAACATTAACAGAAAACAAATGAAAGACAAATGAAAACAAAGAAAACATGCTATTTTACAAAATCATGAGTTGGTTTTCCACACAATTGAACTGCTGAACTGTTCAAGGCTGTGTCAATTATTTTGTCTACAGTTTAAACTCATTACATGCTTCCTTATTAAGGCAGTTTGTGTGTGCCCCTATAAGTGCCAATTCTAAATTTAACTGACATGTTGATATGTACAAAACCAAAACACTTTTTAGCTTATTATGTTGGCTAGACATGTACTATTTCATTAGACGTACTAGGAAGTGTTCCACAGCACTGGAATTCAATTATCTGTCCTTTTAATTGTTACAACAGTCCTGTCTGGCATGGTTTTTGGCCTGGACTAAAGAGTGCTCTCCCAAACTATTCTTGGGCACAGTTCAGGAATTGGCAATGTTCAGAAACTACTCCCAAATGCCAATTTAGAAACAGCAATTATATTTTTAAAGACTAGTGTTCTGGCATTAAGGCTAGCTGACACAGTACAGCTGTACTCATGACATATCCATAGACTTATTTAATTTACCAATATAGGCATAAGCATAGTATCCCAAAACAATACTTCTCAAAGCACAAATACCACAGAAAAATCAGATGTCAACAAAAGTTTGGCATCACCCAGATGATTAAATGAAATTCTTTATATAGCCTAAGATTCAGACATTTTCCAAGGGTATTCATAAAAAGTTAAAGCAAGGAAAGAGAGGCCAGAAATGCAAACCTGCTGTACTGCATGAAGATAATCTCAATTTTAGATTTATTGTTATTTTGCATCTTCTGCACAGGGGAAAAAATCCCTGACCTACAAGTGCTTGCAAGAGTCATATTTCATTATAGCAAAATTTCACCCAGCAAAAAGGTATCCCTTTACAGCTCTGTAAGATATCCATTGATTAATCCTAAAGAATGACAGCACAGTCATTTTAGGATGGATAATAGAAGTAGACTAAGAGGAATCCACTTTCCTGAACAACACATTTTAAAGGGACCTAAATTCTTGTAGTCATGGTTGCACAAAGACTTGTTTAAAGAAGTGGAAAAATCTACCTAAATGTAGACCCTAAAGCATCTTCAAATGTAGACTACTTCCATAATGCTGAGATTTCCAGAAGAAGGGAGTGTTTCAGTAACATATGCCAACCAGCCTATATAAATTTATATTTATATAGTGATATATACTAACAAGTCTTTCCCCTTTTTGGGTAATTTGAAGCTGTATTACTCCCCTTATGGGAGCCACTTGAAAGCAGAAATAGGAAATAGTTCCTTATTGGATTCAGTGTTTTTTTTAATGCACCATTTAAAAAATATTTACACCTTTATACATCATCTTCCAGGTGAAGCAATGTATTGTATTAACCTAGGTGCTAAAAGCAGTCTTTTAAAGTAGCATTCCTTTATCCCCGCTGACTGAGAAGTAAAAACAACAAAATTTCTTGATGCCAAAACAGTCATGACAAGAATTATTTTTTATCTTTCTGGTGTCTGCCTCTATATCTGACTAATAATAATAGCTTAATGTGTGTTGTCTCCCTTCAGCAGAAATGGTTTTCTCCATAGTTTCAGGTGAATATTTAGTAAGAAGAGTTTGGAGTAGAAATCAGAGGGAAGGGAAACAATTTAGTAGAATGAGACATAGAGGAAACACTGTGCATTTAATACATTTCAATAGTGGCCAGTTACAGGTATATGTTCTGCTATTTGTGTGTGAAATGGGAAAAAAAATAAATTCTTACTCACCCTGTCTGGAAATAAGTGCTAATGATGATATCAATGGACTATCAATTAAATTATTATACAGTATTATTAACCAATACTGCAGGGCTGTTTCCAGAGGTGTATTGCAAGATGCCTTATATAAGCTTCTACGTATTGGCCATAGCTTCCAAGCAATTCTAAAAGGTTAATGAGGATTTTTTTTTTTCTGAAAGGTTTAGTATTTTAGAAAATAATCCCCTCTGCTTTACACATTAAGTATTTAGTTATGCAACATGCTACAGATCATGGAGGCTGTCTTTCTGATATCCCTTTTAAACTTCCCACATTTCTGCTAAAGCTCATCCTTGAAGTCACAACTCTATCTAATCAGTAGATCTTCCAGCTCTTGTTTTGGCTGAAGAGTATTAACCTATAATTCAATTTTCTGTGCTTCATTTTCCTGTTAATATTTTCTTCTGATACTCTCTCAAGAAACCGTTATTTCCCTGAAGACATATGTGGCAAACTTGGATAACCCCTATGTCTAAATACTTTTAACTGCTTTGGAGTTTTTAGTCCAAACGATCAGTATTTTTAATCATTAAGGTTATTCTTTCATACTGTACTAACTACTATAACCAACTTTTTGCCTTATAAAGTGCTGTGAATTAGCAAAAAAATAAGATCATGTCTGTGTTAAAGGAACAGGCAGTCAACTAAAAGAAAACCACACATTTAAAATAAAGCTGAAAAAAGTTGCATAAATGCAAGGTTATAAAGCCCATGAAGGGAAGGCAATTAGCATGGTAAGAGGGACCATCTCACCTTGCAGAAGTTGCCTCTTAAATGCCTCAAAGCCTGGCTTGTAGCTTCACCCTCTGTCTTACGTAGACTGGCTCTTACACACCCAAAACTCACCTCCTCCCTCCAGGAATGCAAACCTGGCCTCAGCAAAATACCCTGACACCTCCACAAATGGGCAGATGCTTTGAGTTATTTATCTTTAATAGTCCAGTCTCATATGCACTAAACAGTACAAACTCAAATCTACAAAACACAAAAAAGTAACTAGAGAGGAGAAAGATGAATTGCCTGTCAGTAGCAGCCACTTGCCTCATGAACCTGCCACAACAATTCTATCAGGGTTCGCAGGCACAGAGCACAAGACCAGCAGTCTGGGATTAACAACATGAGAGAAGTGAAAGAAAGACAGTGCCACAGAGGCCCTGGAAAATTCCACTTCAACAGCTTCATTGCTGCCTTAGGAAAGAGCTTCTACCTTACTAATACCAAGGGACCTGCTGTGCCAAACATCATGTTTATTTTTACATTAGAAGGGATTTCCCCCCAAATAAACAGTGGGCCATCATAGCTTAGTAGCACTGTGTAGGAATAGTCAGGCTTTTGCATTAAACATAGCTGGAAAGCTTTGTCGATACTGAGAAAATTCGAGTTTCCATAGGATAGCACATATATTTCAAATGCATCTTGATAGCATACGGGTTATATAGAGAAAAAAACATCAGAGTGCTTCCCTCTGCTGCTGTTTTTGATGTGTTGATGTGGCCGCCTTGAAAAAGATGTTTTTTCACACCTGCTTCAAGACCCACATTAAACAGATAAAAAAACTCCCAAGAAAAACCCTAATTCAGTATTTTAAAGGGAATAAAAGATTTTGACCCAAATCAAATGAATGCAGTGATGAAGACAGCCAAAAGTACAGACAAAATTACTAAAGCCATATTTTCTAAAAGGTTCAGTATTAATATCAGGCATGTTTCCAGAAGAGTCCAGCACTAAGGAAAAAAAAAATATCTAAAATTTGCAGCTTGTTAAGTAGGCTGCAAAGTGGCATAGCCAGTAATTTCATAATGCTTTTCACAAACCAGTATTTACTGAAATAAGTAAATAGGAACTGAAGTTTAAAGGAGCAACTCCATATGAAAACAATCTTTTAAAAAAAAGTGGATTAAATTTCTTTGGCAAAATAAACTCTCTGCATTTCTAGTAATTATACTAAAAAATAAAAGGCTTCTTGGAGCTTTTGCAAATACTCTAGAGGGTACTCATAACACTGTATTCAAGCTTAACTCTTAAGTATTGAAGACACTACTCCAGAAATTCAAATATTAAGCTCATTCAAGTCCATCTTCAATTTATTAGTTAGGCCCAAATCTAGAGCATCTCAAATGATCTTCAACAAGCAGTTATGACTAAGATAGGAATTAAAATTTAATTATAGGATAATTAATCCTAATATTTTTTGTTCAAGTTTCAGCAGCCTAAAAGTGGCAAACTAACAAAAATAAAATCAAGTTTTCCCTTTAGCTTTCAGGTCTCTGCTACATAAGCCAGTCTTCCCAAGAGTTGCTTGTACTCTGTGCAGGTCTAGCACACTGGGGAAAAAAAAACAAAACCAAAGCACAACAAAACAACAAACACCCCATCAAAAAATACATTATGCAGTTACATTAACAACTTCAGAAAATAAGCCATGTATTTACCTAGTAAGAGAAAATGCAGCCTGGATAGTCCAGACCATGTTCCAGACTTAGTAGTAAAAATTTTGGTGCTGCTAAAAATACCATAAAACTGCATTAAAAAAATTCTGAAAGGTGTTCAGCCTAGCTATGTTTATGACAGACTATTCATGTTTGCTTTCAACTGAATTTTCAGTCAAAAGTTTTAAGTGTCTGGTCTCTGCACTTATTTTTTTTTCTATATATAAAGCAAGAATATTACAATTCAACCAGCAAAATCTTCTCCGCTGAGGATATCAGCCACTTAATGGTCAAAAGACATCAAGACATTAAAGTGACTCGTTGCCTACCCCAGAAAACAGTAAGACAAGCAAGAAGACTTGTTAAGCTCCTGTAAGTGCTAAATAAATATGTAAAAGCTGATTAATAAGCAGAAAGAAAACTTTAGACAGCTTATTCTAATGAACATGCTAAGCAGTTTATTTAAAGAGTGCACAAAAGACTACAAAATATTTCCCATTATGACACTGTAAAACAGTAAACTTTTTTTTTTTTTAGTGATTAGTGTAAGTCACAGACTGTGATAGGCAATAATTTTGTCCTGTCATCCTGTAACAGTTTCTAGGCAGGGTTCTATAGCAAAGGAGAACTCTTCCTTATTAAAGGTCACATAAGGGAAATGCTGAGGCAGGAAGAATCCTTGCAGTGTTTCAATTATTTCCCACCTTGCCCTCTAAACAGCTAAAAATACATCTTCATGCCTTTTTTGCTTCAAGGGAAAAAGTGCAAAGCATAAATATATTGAGTGTCAGAAGAAAACTAACAATACCACTTCTTTAAAAAAAAAATAATGGAAAATAACTACTATTACAGGCAATACAAACCAAAGACAGAAATGAGATATTTCAACAAGGATATTGTACTTGGATGGAGACTAAGTGTACAGTTATTACAATTTACTCACACAGAGAGGAAGGGCGCATTGAAAGTACAAATACAGCAGACATTACATATTTTAAGCACTAGGATCTTTCAGTTTTCATGTGTATGCACAGGGCAGGCATGATTACACTAATGTCAGATGGAATTTAGCTTTTCTGCTATGTTACCTGGGTATAATGGGGTTTCTAGGCAACAGCTATATTTAGGGCAGTTAGTACTCCACAGTTAAAGGGGTCCACACCAAAATAGGAGGAGAACACACCTCATACATTTCCAGAAAAAGATTGTGGGGAAAAAAAAAAAAAAAAAAAGGAAAAAGATGCACCTCAAGTTACCCTATGTAACTGAGGTGTAACTTCAAACACATTTACTAAAGGAAATGGCTACAACTGTTTATAAACAATCTTCCCAGCTCCTTGGGCCCCTACTTTATCTCCTTTTACCAAAGAGGTTAATCTTCTCAGCACACAGAGGAGACTAAAAGCAGATTTTTCCAGTTATATGTACTAGCAAGGCCTAGGGAGATACTGAGAAGCATCTAAAAGCTTAATTCCTTATAGATATATTTAAAAAAAACCCCAACAAAACAAAACAGAACAACCCCCAAGTTCTTAGATATATAAACACTATAACAAAAAAATCTGTAAATCAGTCAGTACAATCCACACGTGATAACACTATCAACCTTTCCCTTAGAAATTCTAGCACGTTTTATAGAATTTAATAGAGAGAACATCAACTAACTAAAAACACTGCATAGAGAAGTAGTGAAAGAAAACAATTTCTCCCATCTCTTTTGCTTCTTTTAAATTTTCACGAATTTGGTTGTATAGATCAGCAGACATTTCTTGCATATTTGCTACTTCAGTCTCACTGATACCCTAGTATTATGTAGGGTCAGAAACAACATCAAACAAGTTTTCATAACTGCCATACAGATAAATTTCAATCAAAAGGGCTCCAACTCTTCAACATGACAGATAAACATATTAGAAAGTATCTCCTATTTTATACAATCACTTCTGGAAAGATTAGGCTTTGCAGCAAGCTGAAGTCGGTAGTTCTTAAAAGGAAATTCAGACATCCATTGTCTTGTCTTTCAGGAGATCAAGGACACCCAACAGAGAATACAAGTTCAACCTTGTGCAAAACCTAGTTTCCTCCTCTGCTTCCCTAGGTCTTACAGTTAAGATCTTTGATACCTTTGGATATAAAATAACATCCTTTTCCAGAAAAAGCCTTAACTTACACATCTTCCTAAAGCAAGTAATTGATTTTTTACTAAGAAACATGCTTTTTCACCAAGAGAACTATTTGGACCACATAATTGCATTCAGTTACTAACCTACCAGACTACAAACAGATTTTAAGACCTTTCTAGCCAAATAATATTATTAGCCTGCTTTGCTGACCAATGGAAAAAAAACCAAAACAGACTACCACAGATATGCATCATCCTTCACTGCTTTCTGCAACCGAATCAAATTTTAAACTGTAAACAGAAATATAGGTTGCCTTATTGAGACAGGCAATAAATATCATCAGATCAAAAAACAAACAAGAAACCCTAATAATACCACCAAGCAAACACTTGCAAAAACAGACAAAAAACCTCCAGCTTGCCAGCAGAAGGACTCTTCACTCCCTAAACAAAAATATGTCACGATCCTATGCCTTTCTGGGGAGAACATGTTATGGAGTTGCCTGATTTCCCTAAGCATGTCTGATCAGACACAGCTGTGCATCAATACCTTCCCCTGTACAGATGTGAAAGATGAGGCAACAGTTGGTGCCCAGACTGCTGATATTTGTCCGTCTCTGCAGGCTGCAATAGAAATGGGATTTGGGGGAGTGAGAGGAAGAGTTTCCTGCCAAAATGCAGTTAATAGTCTGGTGTTTAAAGTGTTACTCTTCATCCAGAAATATGTTACTCTTTTGGTTATATGCAGGGATAGGTTAAGTTATAAACACACCAGAATGGAGTTGACCTAGCTGTTTCTCTGCTCTATACCAGTGGACTAGCCAAAAGGCCTCCTCTGACCTATTCTTTACTTACCGTCCATCTCACTGCCAGATTGAATGTATGTGATTCACTATGTTTTACAGAGGATGCAGCAACTGAAGCCTCATTCTTCTAACATAACTTTTCATTCCATTAAAATAAAGTATATACACCACTAGAGTCACAGCCGTAGTGCAAATTCCCACAGCAGTCTAATGAGAAAGCTCATCAGTCTCTCCTCTGAACACACATTGAAGGTTATCTTGTGTGGGCTCACATCCAGTAGGGTATTCCATTATTAGACTGGAGTGCCTAAGGCTAGTGAATGTAAATCTGTGTGTTCTGGTTCCCACTCATACTGCCTACAAAAACAGGTGTGCCTTAAAAACTGTAGGCAATGAAAATCTAGGCTTGGACATATCTGCAACCTCAGTTTCTGGCACATGCAAGCATTGATTTACTCCATAATCAAGATTTGGTCCTGAAAGAAGTTAATAGAGGATCAAAGAAATGTAGAGAAAAAAGGTGGAGAGAAGTGGTGATGTATGAGAGACTTGCAGAATGAGACAGAGTAAAGAACACAGGAGGCACTTCTGAAGAGAAGACAGAAAAGTAGACAAAAGGCACTCAAATCACTTGTACACACTCAAAACACTTGCACAGACACTCACTGTGAAAGAATAGGGCAAGAGTTCCAGATTCAAACAAAAAAAAAGATAAAGAAAAGATGCATAAAAAGCATTTTAATAGTGCTTTAATATTTTAATAATGGATACATGATGAAAATCAGGATTAATATTTGATATTAGAAGTTAATGTTAACAGCTCAGTGCTTTACAAAACATTAGTCACCACATCCATTAGTTTGTTATTTGTTTGAGTGAACACTAGTATTGTAAAAGTTGTTCAGAGTAATTATAACACCACTAATGACTCTATAAAGGGACTATTACTTGCAGCTTTGGAGACTATTGCTAACACTTTTATTAGGTCCCTGAAACATGTTCTGCTTTCCCAGAGGCAATGTCATGTTTTGACCTAGACGTCTGTTCTTTCTTGATGAAAATTTCTATATATGTTATCAATTTTATTATCGATAATGTGTGTACAAATATGTATATTCTGTGTTTCTTTGACTTGGATCTTCAATTTTATATTCACAATGACTTCTAAGGAAGTTCATAATTCTTTGAACAGGAGTCCTCACTCAAATATTAGATGACCAGATTTCATTTCCTTGAAATGAAAGTAAAAATACAAGCAACATTTCCCTCAAAATTAGCAAAACTTACTGGCTTCAGAATCATTTAGCTTCCAATATATGTCAGTCACATGATTTTCTTTTGTCTTAAGTGCTTTTCTTTGCAATTCACTGATGTCTTCCTGTTTAATAATATCTTGTATATGTGCTTTCTCTTTCCAAATATCTAACTTTTTTCTAGAAACAGAAAAAAATTCACTATTTCCTTCTAATTCTGGCAGTCTTGTCATGGCTTTAGGAAGAACAACGGTGATGAAACTTTGGCTGATTAGAATATTTGAGGTGTGGGTGCAAAAATAGGATGGATCCCCCACAATACATACTGGCTGTGATACAACATGATCAGCCTTTCATTCAGACCAGGATTAAATGCTTTCAGGCATTTGGGGATCAGTCAGGTCACAAATACTTGGACAAATCTAATGTTGTGTATTTTTTGTTAGCCTCTACCGTTCCAAACTAGGATGCACAGACCATTGTTGTATGCTTACTGTTGTATATTTGATATCAGGGTAACTAAATGGAATGGTTTGAGGACAGCTTTGGTTTTCTTAATTGCTTCTCACAGTATCAGCCATGATTCATAATTATTGCAGCTTTTACTATTTCATAATCTGCTACAGTTTGCTAATGCCTTCGTTCTGGTTTTGTCTATCCAACAGCTTTCCTTGCACAATGAGTGAAATTCCACCCTTTCCTTTCACTCCAGGAGTGAAAGCAGGAGTACACATGGCCACATAAGCATTAGAGTCTTACGTGATGCTGAAGCTTGAGATGCATAACAGAGGAGCCATGCAGACACCTGATGCCCAATGCCATGTGGCACTTCTCACTCAGCTTGGGTGGGTGGGTGAGTGTGAGGTGGCACAACGTGGGCAAGTAGAGGAGAGCTCTTATTGAATTAACACTCCTACATTTCCACCTCCTGTAAGAACAACACAGGAATCCCTTTCACCACAGCAGGTGTAGAAGTGAAATAAATAGAATTTGTTCTCTGAAGAATATAATGGGTTCCATGTTATTTAGTTTTAAACAGTGTAGCACTCATGGTAGCTTTCCTGGTTTTATTGTTTCTGATATATAATGTTTATTGCATTCTGATATTTTATTTGAATAAAACTGATTTGCATAGCTCTTTCGACAAGATCCACATTTCATAGATGAAACTTCAGTATTTTGCCTGAAATCAACATAATTATTTTTATGCACATTCTTTTTAATACTTACTACTGTCTGAGTCCCACAGCAACTTGAAAAGTCATTAACTTTCCCTGCTATACTGAAGTGTTGCAGTGAGTTTTGATTCACGTGAGTCAATGCTAAGTGTGAACAGTTTAGCTTATTAGCAAATCTTCTTGGCAATAAAGTTAAATCACTGGCCAGATACAGGCTTCACTCTCAGATAAGACAAGCTATGATCCACTTTGATACTAGATTTTATATAAATGAATTTGTCTAAGTAATACCCAGTAAACTTATCCAGAAACCTGAATTATATTTTTGATGGCAACAAACTGGCTTTTATCACACACTTAAATTTCAGCTTCTGCCATTTCAGAAACTACTGACAGTGTGCTTACGCTTGTACATTTGGTCTACCAGAGAAGAGATTTTTAGGCCATGTACTTTTAAATTTTCTTTCAATTACAAATTTGCTTACAATTACACTTACAAATTTTTGTTAGAGCTCCAGAATCATACATGCACTGCTGACACGGCACTCCAGGAGAAGGCCCTTTAGATCCCAGGCACTTTCTTAAGATAAGACCAAGAAATTATACTTCGCCATTCACTATTCATATAAGAACTGAGACATTAATCTAAAAATCTGTCTTCTTAAAATTTTTTTCATTAAATTAATGAAAAGTTGTTTGATACTGAATATGTGAAGTTATAGCTGTTAACAATAAAAGAATAAATGATTATTAGTCATGCATTGAGCAATGTGAATTGTTACAATTTCCTCTTTGTTCTCATTCTTCAATGTGTCAAACGTATTCTGCTACTTATCAATAGAGTATAATTTTGTTAGACATTAATATTTATGACTTTTTGTCATGTAGAAACACACAAAAACTAACAGCATGACTGCATCTCTATTTCAACATGCTATTAATTTTTTTCAGGTACGGTATTCTGAAATGCATTTTTCACTTGGAACATAGTTTCATAGCTTAAAATGTGTTTTAATGTGTACAAATTTATCATATTTTATATACATACATTTGGCACTTTTAAAGCATCTCATTTATGCATATAGCAAAACTGTTGCTCTCCTGCTTATGCATCCCTTCTCTTGGATTTTTTCACATGCATAGATCATCTCCTGAGATTGCAGGCACAGAGCCTGTATGGATGGTCTGATCTAAATTTCACGTCATTTGAGGAGAGAAGAAAACAAGGTAAAAAGTTTGACCATGGATAAAGCAGATTTTTCAATGACTGCTGTAGATAACATTTACGATAACGAATAATGAATTTTACATCCACACACAGAATAAGATCACTGCTACATCCAGAGAATTGCTCTTCACTGCATAGATTTGCTTCCATTTTTTGCCTGCTACAATGGTGTCTTGATTGCTGATTGATTATTTAAGTATTATGGTGATAACAAAGGACAAGGTTGTTTGGGAGACAAGAATCTTTTACATAGACCCAATGATATAGTTAGGGGGAAAAAGGCATAAGATTTCAAGCACAAAAGCCTTTCTACAGTCCATCTTCAGAGAAACAACAACATTTTAAAGAACTTCATCCACTAAGGAAATTAACTGCATAGACATATTTCATTGCCTGGTATCATCCAATCTTTGATTCAAAGCGGACAGCCTTAAATCTGTGTCATCTATTCTTTTAGCAGGACTGCAATTCCACACCATATTGCCACAAATCATGCATACATTTCTTGTTATCATAGGTTCCTTCATCTTCAGATGACAGTTTGATGTAGTTTATGAGCTTACACAAGTCTATTCTGTATTTTTTTCTGACAGACAGTTGATTTTTGGTGTTGTACATAGATTCAGCACTTTTGAGTTTAGAAACCTAGCCTTATAAGGACCCTCAAGGGAAGCAAGTAGGGTTTTTTCAGATTTATAGGTGGGAAATTGTGCCAGAAACATCTCTTTATTGCTTAAAGAACCCCTTATACTTTTGCTGCTGACAACATTTGGCAGAAGATAGCTTAAAGTAATGCCAAGGCACAGACTTTTTGCAAAATTGCTGGCTATACATCTTTAACTTGTGCTGAAATAAAAGCACAGTTCTCTTTGAAGTTACTGGCTCAGAAAGTTGTATCCCTGTTGGCATTCTTGTCAGTGGTCTCAGCAGACAGAAGCACCTTCTCTGTTGAATAGCTCTTGGTTAAAGTCCAGCAGATAAATACAACTGCTCCCACAGTTGAACTAATTCAGTGGACAGATAAAGGGATTTAATTCTCCAGCTTTCCCAAAGCTGTTCCTTTTGAAACAGTAAATTCAGTGAACAGAAAACAAAATCTATAAGCCTTCCTAAGATAACCCAGGAAATCATCAAATTAAATCTAAGTATTATGTAAATGCATTCTTGGTATTTGACTTGATATATTTCATGATATTGCCTTTAAGCTTCCTAGTTCTCTAAAAATTATAGGGTTTTTTTGTCTCCAGTACAAAATACTGCAAAGCCATACTTCCTCCTGCATCTTCAAAGCTTGGGGAATCTGACTAGGCTAGGCTTTTAGACTAAAAGGCTTTTTGGCTCGAGGTTAATTACCGGGTTAATGCAGACACTTAACTGAAATTTGCTTACTTTGCCCGACAGGCTTAAATTACACCACAGTTTATATATTCTTATGGGATTATAATAAGCATATAACAAACCACTAGCTTGGGAAGCTCTCTATGTACCTAAGTGGTGCCCCAAAAGGCGTTCAGCACTCCAGTGGTCGGACACAGACCCATGATATCAACTAACATCTTAGGCCAGTTTATGTTATTTACCCACCACAGAGGGCATGTCTGAAATGCTCTCTGCATGTTACAGTTTAGGGGGAATTAGGTGTTGAGGTGTGTTTACAATTCTGTAGGTCTTTTACAAACACCTCCCAAATATGTATTACTGTGGTCTATCTGCTGTATTGCTGGCACTGATCCTGAAGGTGTAGTTCTCTCATTACTGATTAATTACTTGTTGCTCATAAATTCTTCAACTCTGATTTAGCTCAAATCAAGTGTACAGAGGAGTTTTTCCCTGTCTGACTGGTAATATTGAGTTTTATGCCATGCATCGAGCAACTCCTTGGAGATCAGCAGAGATCCTGGGTCACCTTTATTTCCAGGGAGAGAAAAATATTGAGAAAAACTCTGTAAGTAACTGCTGGAATAATGAAGGCACTTAGGATGGAGGAGTATAGAGGAGTAACATCTAGGTTACCTGGCAATGCTGGAACAAGAGCAAGGGAGAGAAAGCTCCTTAGAAGACAGCAATAAATTTGGACCTCAGGGAGATGCTTATATTATATGTCTATAGAAAAAGAAGCAAGGATAAATTTTGACTGGAAATGCAATCACCAAGCTGCACTTTACTGTGAGCAGTGCACAGAGGAATAATAAAACCCACAGACAAGAAGACCATTATCATTCTGACAATGAGATCTCTCTTTAAAAAGTCCTAATTTGTTCTTGACTTCAGATTCTGAAAACAGACTCCAAGGAAGTTGCAAAACACAGGCACTGTCTGAAATAGTGTCCTTTCTGTTAAGTTAATCCTATTTTTTTTTCTGTTTGTGTGCAATATGAATAATAAAGTATAACAGGCTAACCTGTGGGTTTTTTCCAAATGAAACATCCATGATGTGCTGATACACACCGGTATTTTTAAGGTTATTCTCCTCCTGCCTGGGCAGGATAAACTGCATTTAGGTCAGTCTGAGGAACTGATTTGTATTGTCACAAGAACAATGTGTTTTATAGGGTTGTCTGACTCTTCCTATCTATTTATACTTCTTGGTCCAGCTCACTCCTTGACAAGCACCCTGTCATGACTTTTCTTCTCTTAATGTGCTCAAAATGGTGACTTTGAGCTGTCCTTCCTCCTTCCCTTCCAATGGGGAGATCAGAATTACACTGATTTCTAAGTAAATATACTTAAGTACTGCAAAAATAGATCCCAGTCAAATTAATTTGTTTCACAGTTTGAAAAGTGCCCTAGACGTAGGTTTCCTAGGACTTTATGAGATAAATTTCATAGCATTGTATCATCACTGTTTGAGGTATATTCCACAGCTTTTTATCGTGGTGTTTTATAAGTTATACTTGATAACATTTTATGTAGTCACTTTACCAGATAGCATGAATAGCCTTTTAGCAGTAAACATTCAGGGCATATTTCATGGCATACATTTGCCTACAAATATATAAACACAGAAAAACAGAGATAGAAGACAGGAAGAGCAATGTTAACTCTCATTATTCTGAAGAAAATAATTGCAAAACTGAACTTTCTCTACAGTATGTTGTTTTGTACAAGGCAATGCACTGCACAATGATTCAAGCACAGAGTTCTTCTGTTTTGCTTCTTACATGAAGCTGCTCTCTCCCAGATGTATTTCCAATCCAGTAGTACTTGTAACATAAAATTTCTGTATATCCTGCTAATATACACTCACTTTTTTTCTGATATATTTTCTGTTTTCTCTCCTCAAAAATAATTTCCAAGTCCTCAGACATAAGATGCTCCTGCAGAATTGCAGTCCCTATCCTTACTCATCCAAGATCCCTGCAGTCAGTGCACTTCTGCATCATTCAAAGATGGTCTGCAGCCAAGCTCCCCAGGCAAAGTCCACAAAATTAACTCAGGCATTAGACAAAGAAGTGGGGTACCAAAAAATAGAAGTAAGAGGGGAAACATTCATATGGTTTCCCTGGTGGTGGGAAGGAGTCAGAAGAAAGGAAGCGCAAAATTGATGGTTTATTTTTGTATTTGTTTCCATGGAAATGAAACAAAAAACCCCAATAACTTCTGGGGTTTTTTTCTGTACTTCTTACAGGCCCACCATATTTGCCATGGTGACCATGAAGAACAGAATCATTAATAGACTTCCAATACTTGTCAAATATGAAAAGGAAATAAGGAAGGCAAAGAGGTTATGTTTGGAGAATTTAAAGTGAGGCTAGGAAGGGCTGGAAGGGGTTTCTTTGGTCTGAAAAGAAGGGCAGAATATCTAAGTGATCTGAAGCTTATGACTGAACAGTCTTGATACGACTTCTTGGTAGGAAAAAACACTCAAAAACCCAGCTCAACAAGGATTTTAGATCACAAAAAAAAAAAAAAAAAAACAACTGGAAACAGCTTGTTTAAATCTCCATTGGATTAACAAACACTGAAAGTGGCATAAAGTGATAGTGCTAAATGGACACCATTATGTCCCCTATTTACCAACACAGTTACCTGTAAGAGCAAGTAGTTCTAGAAGTCCATCGTCCACCTCCTACAGTCTTTCTAAACCAGCATCTCAATCTACTCGTTAGAAGAGTAACCACGCAGAAAGCCACACATACATATTTACACAATCAATCAAAAAGACAGAACTTTAGAGGCAAGACAGGTTTCAAAACTTTAGTTTATGCTGTAATCATCTTTTCAATAATTTCTGTTTTAAATACATACTATCTTAAATAATTCAGATTTTCCTGTAAAATGCACTTAATTTTTTAATGAATTTATTAAAATGTAGAAGAATTGTGATAAGAAAATTTTATTTAAAGTTGTACAAAGTCAAATCTCCTGTATGCGAAATACCATACCTTGCAAGTTCATTAATATGTAAGAAAAAAATGACAACAGTGCACCCTGTCTTGAAGGTAGGAATATTGGCACCCATAAATGGAGCAAGTAAGATCTTGAGGGTGACATGCAGCTGTATATCCTGAAGTTCTGCATATAGAGAGACTTCAGAGAGATCTCAGATTTCTCATTGACTCTTCCATCTTGAGGGTAAGGAGGAAAACATAATGCTCAAATTTACTTCAGGGTATAGAAAATTATTGTGTGGTACATGAAAATGTCACCATGTTTTCTTCCAAATACATGGGGTTTTTTTTGGTTTTTTGTTTTTTTTTTCAACCAATTAAGTAAATATTTGCAGCAATGCTTAGTGCTCAGGGTAAGATTTCATCATCCAAAACTGCCAAGTACTAACACCATTAATACAGGACTAAACAAAGAATCAAATACATGTAAAGATGAGAGTTCAACAATATTTACATGATCAGAGAAAACAGTGTTTATAAATATCGCCAAAGGAGAGGATGAACAACAGGAAGCAGGTCTCCTCCTTTGTGTGTAGTTGGGAAACCCATGTAGGCAAAGTAATGCACAGCTTGAGCATGACAAATTATGTAATCTGTCCCTCAGCATTTCTTTAAAAGTAATGATTTTCTCATCATTTCAGACCCGTTAATCTGTATAGTACATGTTTCTGCAGGCTAGTAAACAGGGGAATAGAAATTTCAATACTGGTTTGCTGTTGATGCATGAGATAAATTCTCCAGTAAGCTCTCTGCCACCCTGACAGTCCACAGCAATTGCTGGATAACCAAAGTCTGCAGCAGTCTTCTGACATCAGTAGTACTGATTTCTAAAGAAATTTGACCCATGAAGAGCAAGTCCTGCACATCCTGCTACTACTGATACTGACAGGTCAGTTACTAGAACGTCTACTGAAGCTACTGTAAAGACTATTTGACAGTAAAATGGTAATTTCCAGTGTGAAGGCAAGTGAAGATGTCATGATGGTGTTCTCATGAACTGCTTCATATCATGACCACTTAGTGGCACAGAATATTTTTTCTTTAGGTTTGATAGTCGTAATTTGCAAGCAGCACCTTCTGCCTGCCGAGCTGTTGATGAGGTATGTGACTGAAAAGTCACATAACAGTCTGGCTCACATTATGCTTCCCATGGTGCATCACAAGATGGAAAATGAAAAAATCTCAAATTTTGTCAGATTGCCAAAATACCTCATATAACTCTGAAATCAAATCAGCTTTGTTGCTCCAGGATCAGATGAAGGGGCAACACAGGACGGTACAATGCATACATGATGCATGCACTGGTGACGACATTCTGACATAGATGACTGAGAATTTGATATGCTACTTATAAACAAGAAAGAACAGGCTGGGGCTGTGGAGGTCAGGGGCAGTCTTCACAGCAGTGGGATGTTGGAGTTTAAGATCCCAAGAGAAGGGAACAAGACAAAAAACAGGATCATAATCCCAGATTTCAGGAGAGCAGACTTTGGACTGTCCAGGGACCTACTTGGAGGAATTTCATAGGATATAACTATGAGAGAGAAGAGGAAGCCAAGAGAGCTGACTGATTTTCAATTCGACATATAAGCACATGTGAAAGTCCCCACTTGCTGGAGAATACATATTTGTCTTTAATAGTTTTCACCGATTTCCCTGAGAGAACACACATTGGTTTTAATTTAGTTTTCATTCCTATTCAAGAAAACCCTTTAAAATTATCAACTTTACAACTTTCCAAAAGTTTATTATGGTGTGACACTTTCCGTGCCTTAATTAATGCCTCCCCGGATGGGGGAGAGCTTTAGCGTCTTTGCCAGGAATTCAGGAGACGAACGGGAACTTCAACTGACTCTGCTTTCAGATAGTTGTTTATTAAGTCTTATCAGAGAAAAAGAGTCACTAGCGTGACCCAGACACAGCACAGAGCAGAGAATGAAGGAGAAGCCCGCATTATCAAGATTAGACAGTCTTTTTAAAGGTAAATTATCCAATAAAAACGTAAAATGAAAGATATTTTCACTTTTCTACCAATGTTCCATAACTCACTTTGTCACGTACACAGGAACTGCGGAATTCTTTATCCAATCGCCTTAAACTACTTCTACTGCAGAATATGGAGTACTAGAACAAGGAACAAAAGGCCTGGAGAACAACAATCCTCCATTTTGAAGTTTTTTACCTTTTCTCTATTTACTATATTAACAAGCCCAAAGACCCTAAATTTTCACCTTGTGACAATCTTACATAACATTCTATCATCTAGTTCACACCAGTGTAGATTCCAACTCTTCCCAAAGGGTAGGTAATTTTCTCCATGGGGGAAGGTCAAAGATAGTGTTGTCCAGGGGGGGAGAATCCTTCAAAACAGGCAGAGAGATATTCTCTGCATTCTGGATTCCAACAATGGTGTCCTTCCCTCCAAAATTTCTCATTTAGAAATATCATCTTTAAATGATGAAGAAAAGACAGAGCTCTCCATAAGACAGATGACAAATAACACAAATAATAAAAAATGGTAATCATAAAATATCTTTCTGACATCCAAATTGAAATCTAATAATAAGTAAAATAGCAAAAGCTGATTATATTCTGATCCATTTCCTATGAATATATGCTTAAATATTATGCAATATCCTATTAGCGCAATTTTTCAAAAAAAGGTTATTTCCTTTCTTTCTTTTTTATTCTTAACCAGAGGAAAACATTAAACTCTACACTTCGCATTTGAAATTAAAGTACCATCTGCCTTATTTTATTATTTCCCTTTCTTTAACTTGTAGTGTTGCTCACTATGACTGAATTATCAACAAATATGGAGAAAAAGCAATTTAAGCTCAACATGTGAATGCATGTACACAGATACAAGGCCTGATTCTGGAACATCCCCCTTATACAACTAATTTTAATCATGTCAGAAAGACTCTATGGGCTCAGGGGCAAGAGAAAAAGGCAGAAAACAGCTTTGCAAACTGTCTAAAGGAAAGATAAAAGCTGTAATTTTAGTTCTGTAGGGGTCACTGGAAGGGTTACTGTAGAGGTGTCTGTTACATGGAATCTTAGCTGCAATCACAAACCAACCACAGAGACACAGTAAGACCCATATTTTCAGAGATTCAAAATGAGGAAATAATGAGTAAGTTAAAGAAAATGCACAAAGATGGGGGCTGAAAGACAGACAATTTCAGCTATGCTAATTATCACAACTTTTCTGTCATGATATGAAAATGTCATTAAATACATGGATAAAAAGAAACTCTGGCTGATGGACTTGTAAAAGAAATTCCTTGCATGATATAGATAACAGCAAATAGAGGAAAAATAACAGCAACACTCTAGCACCTCCAAAAAGGTCAAAGGTTGTTAAAACTCAACAACATAAAAAGAATAAATTATGCAGTTTTCTGTTTTCACTCTTGTATGTTACCAAAGATGGACTGCAGCATTGAAAACTTGTTTTAGTATGTGCTGTGGTTCTTTTCTTGATCTAGCCTGGAAGAGAGAAGAATAAGTTGAATAACATTGTAGTAATTAATTAAAACTCAGGTTTGTTTGGCACTTCTGGAACTTGGAATCACATCTGACTAAACTACAGTTACAAATAGTCCTTGTATAAAGTCAGCTCCTGTCTAGGCAGGACATTATTTAAAGTGGTAAACACTTACATTTGACGATCATTTGGAAAAAAAAAAAAAATCTGGCTAGATACAGTGGACCAACAGAGAGAACGTAAGGGTAAACTCTGAAGTACTTTGCTGAGTTGTGACAATCAGGAAAGAAATAAAGATAGGCTTTGCAGCTTTGTTGAACCAGGGTGAACTTACTTCAGCAAGTATATGTAGAAATGTATACACACACATAACTAACCCTGTCAGCATTTTTAAAAAGTGAATACAGACTTCACTGCTCTCACAACTATTGCCTGTGTGCAGGCTTACACTGGTCCTAGGCAAAAACACAGAAAGGCTGGATATCATGGGGAGACAATCCAGACCAAGACATTTATTCTTTGCTATATTGTCTTTCAGTACCAAGAAGAGTTTGATTCTGTCGTTCAATAGGGAGAATTCTCTTGATCTCCTCTTGACCCACAGGATGAACACCATGGTCTATTTGCAACATTTGTACATATTTGTAACTTTTTCTCCATAGCCATATTCCATACATACAATCAGGATCTTGTATTTTTAGATGGAGAGTAGTACATCAAAATTATTCTTTTCCTGTTTATGAGCTTTAGAATTTGTATATACATACACATGCATGAACAAGACAAGATGTTGCTATCCAAAACTAAAAAAAATCCCAAACTCTAACTATATGCATATTTTTACAAATATTAAATCCATAATTACATAAATGTTGTCAATGCTACATTTATCTACTAATGATCAGCACACAAGACAGCTGGCAGGATTTCAAGAGAAATACATCAATATGTTTTTCTTGCTAACCTATTTTTAAACATCCTTATATTTTAAGCAAGGGAGAATATGACAGATGATAAAGGAAATTCAGTGAAAGCTTGAAGGTAACTTAGAAAAAAGCAAGGGTTCTTCTATTTTGTGCTTTTATGTACTTTTACAGTCTTTTACATTTCTTCTTATTGCTTTTATGTGCAACTTTTTCTTTTACATTTTCCTTTCTCCACTCCATGGCATGAAGAAGCTAATGAATACAGATATTTTGTATAGTCAAAAAAGGAATCATCTTGATTGAAATAGAAATATCCTTCTTCTTTCTTGCACACATTTACTGTAATATGGTGAAAAAGCGAAATTTTTCCTCAGTGTTGTAAAGAAATAATACCTTTGGCAGTTAAAGACATTAACAACATCTCACACAGCATCTATAATGACATATTGTGACACTGCCATAATTATTTTGGTCATCACTGCTTCTTATCAGCATTTACTGTCTTCCCATTTATTTCTCATATACAGTTTCCTATATAGAAAGTAGTACACATGTATTGGGACAACAAATTTTGAAAAAACTTGTATTCTTCTTCAAAGCAATTAATTACTACACATTTTATCAGATATTGCTATATCTCAGATTTATTTAAATTTCAGGCTATACTTAAAATTTAAGATATAGACTTGAGTCTCCTTTGCAACATTGCACATTTGGCTAGGACATGAATGTGCTACATCAGGAAATTTGTTACTAATCTAGTACCAGTTATTAGGCTGATATTCTACTGCAGAGAGAAATTGTATCGACTGTAAAAAAGTAGTATTAGAACCAGTAATTCAAGCCTAATGAAGCAACATTAGCACTTTTATGTTGTACTTTCTAATTAGGAAGTCTGTTAATGAAATTGGGGCATTTACTTAATTGCTGTGAACAATTATTTTCAAATTAAGCCTAGCAATTAAATAGCATGATTAAACTCATGCTACAGGCATTTTAGTAGAGATATTGTAAGTTTCTTGCCTGTTGTATTATGCACGGTAGTCAAAACTGCGAAAATCTTCTGATTAGCCAATGTAAATTAAGTGCCATGCTGTTTCACTGAGAACATGAATGAATATGAAAAAAGGGGAAAAAAACCCACCTCTATTATGAAGTCCAAATAACAGCCACAAAAACTCTTGTAAAAACTAATTGTATTGGTGATATTTTCTCCTGATTTCTTCTGTACAAGGGAAGGTCAAGGAGATGAATGCAAATTTATCGCATTAGCTTGCATTCCATGTAGCAGCTATGATGAAATAAAATGCATTTTCCCATTAAGGCCACAGGTAATGCTGAAAACGCTTTAAACCATTCGATCTCGCCTAGCATCTCACATAGGAATGTTTCTGGTGAACTAACTGAGATAATTGAGTAATCTGAGTTAGTTATACCAGTAACAGTAAGATTGCAAGGTGATATGTATGACTTCATAGGACATGCATGTTTCTTTGAAACTGTGAAACACAGGACCCCATTCTTCAATGCAGGAGACTGAACGCAGAGTTGTGTCTCACATGAGATACAAATCCTGTTGTATGCTACCACTTTGATTCTAATGACAAAAATGCCTTGAAACTTGGAAATGGGTATTTTCAATGTTAATCAAACTAGATAAGAGCCTGTTAAGAATATATGATGTTTGCAGTATTAGAATCCCTGGGTGAAAGAAATATTAATGGAAAGACAAAAATTGACATAATGTTCCCTCTCGTCAAGTAACATTTAAGTGCAATTCTTTTTTCACTAATAGGACACTAAATTTTTTAAAAATACACAATTTAAATAACAAATGTTCTATCCTTTTCCTGAAAAATTTGGAAAGTGATTAAAAATAACCGCCTTCACAGCTTTTGTTTTCAACTATAAATAGATTCTCCAAGAAACCTACATTTCACTTTATTACAATCATTCAGCACGTGTTTAGCTACCATGCTTAAATGTTAAAGGAAAAATATAAGAAATTGAACATGATCTAAATATCAAGCACATTCTGTAGCAGTTTGATCAATAACTTAAAAAGTGAAGACTGCAAGTTACCTAACGTGGTGGAATGGTTCTAAAACATTTCAAAAGATGAAATGGAAAAGTTTGAATAAATTTGGCCTATGACTTGAATTAATTTTCCCAAATCAGAGTCTCTTTTAACATGGCATGTTGTCTTGGATTCAGATGTCACTCAATATGAAATAAAATGTGAGAAGTAGGAAACGAAAATCAGATAAAGAGCATAAAGAAGAATTAAAACACAATCACTTTCACATTAAAAAGAAGGATAAATAGTGTTTTTATTTTGCTTACTATTTGAAAATGTTTGATTGAAGACATAAGACGTTCTTTTTTTGCACTCCTTTCTAATTATAGCAATCACCCTAAACACCTATTAATCAAAAATTTCTGGTTATTGGCAAAAGTTACTTCAATTCTTTTTTCTTTTGAAAAAGTAAGCCTAACACTGGGAGGTGTTTTTCTTTTTAAAAATTTAAATGAGAAGAGATACAGTCACTACAGTGCAGTATCATATATATATTATCACCATTCATGCAACTTACTCGGTACAAAAGTAAACCCATTTTTCAGGTTTGAAATGAACATGGGAAAGGAGGAACCTATGATTTAGTGCTATGAAGAAGCTGAAGAAGTTAATTATTGTTGGAAGATAAAAAGTTTACACAGCTTAATGCTCCAAATTGCCTGCCACCAAGGTAAACATCTTACATCAAAATCGGGATCTCTACAAACACTTTTGTCATGCGAATTTATTTTATACATATCTCCCCTTTAGACTGAACATTGTTTTTCCTCTCTCAGCCAGAGCCCCAAGGACACCATAGGAGTCTCCAAGCTCAGCCTGGGTTTGGGATTGACTTCCTGCAGGAAGGTGTGCCCAGACCCTAAGGACAAAGGCCAGGGTCTTTCAGGGGGTGCTTTTCTCCACCACAGCACCCTGCATCTGCTGAGCTGTGTTTTGGCCACACAACCACCATCGCTGCTGTCACTAGACCTGTTGTAACACCCCGGACACTTAAATATATGGGGGGTAAACTGAGGTTCCTCTGCTCTGGGTAGGTGCAAGGGAGAGATAGAAGCAGCCAGATACTCTCAAGATGTGAAAATTACACAAAGGTTTTTCTGGCAAAGTACAAAAAATCAAGGAATTTTGGCAAAAGACAGTACAACATTAAACATTTATCAGAGCATTCACTTAGCCCATTCAACTTAGCAACCTTTAAACCCATTTGATGTTACATTCCATGGAAAGAGAGTTAGAAGAAGCAGAAGAAAGGGAGAAAGACAAAAAGACAGGAAAGATATAGCAAGACAGACATATAGCTACCAACTCCTGGGTTCCAGCAATGTAACAGATAGAAAACTCCAAGATGAAGGAAGTGTTAAAGAACAACGTGCTGGTGACCATTCTTAAACCCTTGGCCCTTCGGGGGCCTTCCAGTCTCTCAGACACTTGGGCAGGGTTAGGAACACTGAGAGTGTTGCCAAATTGATTTTTGCCTTTTTGTTTTTATATATTCTCTATATTCCTTACATATATATTTGTAACTCTGTGGCCTATTATTGTATGCATAGCTACCCTTTTACTTACTGTATTAGACAGAAAGACAAAATAAATTCTCCAGCGTCTCCAAGCCCTGGGGGTCCGAAGTTCGGCTCTCTGGGAGCCAAGGTTGAAACCAGCTCTCTGAGACAACTTTTCATAAACAAAGTTTAGTTCCTATCTAAGGGGGAAGGGGGGGATGGCATTCAGAAAAGGATAGAACCAGGGAGGAATTACCTCATCACTTATGTCTCTAACTGGGGATTCTTGTCAGCTATACTAATTTGCAAAACACATAGAAATTGTATCCATTTTTTGTTACGTGTGCATCTTTGGCGCTTTCCACCCAGCGCGTTGTGCACCATAAGGATCCTTATAAAGGTAACCCCTTTTTATCACCTGTGTCTGGCACCTGATTTTAGGACCAGTAAAAAGGCATCAAGGAGCTGCCTCCAGTGTGCCATGGTTGACAGACACTGCGGGGCTGGGGGGGATGGGAGGCAGGGCCCTGTCTCACCAAAATCAAGACCTGACCCGCCCCCTACCACACACACCCAGGCATTCCAAAATGTGCCGAGACCTCAATCTTTCCCGTCTCTGACACCTGTTATGTGGGACTGTACTACCTGGCCAAGGCCACTGCCCTCCCTGCTCTCTCATCAGCCTCAACCTCTTGCATGCCTCCTCTTGCACAACATAACCATCTTTCTCCTCTGAGACTCCAGTACACCAGTATTCACCTATAGAAACAGTCATTCTTGTCAAAAGACAATCAAAGAAGAACAAATATTCCAAATGGTTATTGTTAGTATGTGGTAAAGCTTTAGATAAACACAGCATACATTTCCACAAACATGATACTTTAATATATTTCCTTAGAACATACCTTGATGGAAAACACACAAATACAATTACTGATGTCACAAATGAAAAGAAAACAACAAAACAGATATTATTATCTCTTCAGTAGGGAATTAATTAGACTACAGATTGAAATACAAAGCAAGTCATGAATATCTGCAAAGTAAGATAAGACATATATACACCTATATATAAATATATTTTTATTTTAAAGCCTAATTATATAAGCATTGCATCAATACATAAAAAACGACAATATTCTTTATAGTAAGCTCTATAGATGACAACACAGTACCCTATTTACAATTATATAACAAAACAGAATTTTTAAAATACCTTCAACCTGAGTTTTGTTACCCTGTAGTCCTGTAATAGACTATTGCCATTGATATTAAGAGGCCACAAGATTTCTAGTGATTTTGGAAGTCTCAGGACTTGCCAGGCTTCTTCTGCCTGAAATTTTCATCTGCCTGCACCTTCTTTTTACTTGGTTTAGCTGCAAAAATCCTCTTTCTAATTGACATGGGGTAGCTGTGGCTAATTGGTTAACTTTTGTTGATGTTTGCATGGTGTGATCATAGTTGCATAGAGATTACAGTAGCAGGCAATTATTTTAGAATGAGATATTTATGACTCAAACAAAATGTTGCAGTATTGAGAAAAATAAGCCTGATGTGAGAGCAGAGAGCTCATACCAGGAAGTTTCCTCATATCAGGAGATTCCGGATGTAGCACAGGAGAATACAGGCATGGGATGAGAAGAGTTGGGACATGGGCTAGACTAGAGACTTCTTCACTATAACCAACATTCCACATGCCAGTTAAAGTAATGCAGACTGGAGCTAGACAAAACTGGCTTGGTTTTAGAAGGAACAAAGAGAACTCAGATATAACAGCATCTAACATCCACAAAAGGCAACATATCTATTGAGATGTAACATGGAGCTGCAGACTAACAAAAAAACGAAAGTTTAAAAAGAATGTTAGAAAACATATAGGAGTGGACTTAGATGAACCTAGGGCATGTAAGAAAGAAGGAGGAAGGAGTAAGGAAGAGGTAGATTAAGAGTGTCAGCATTTTTTTGTAGGAGAGGTGTTCCTCCCTCTGATCCTCTTCCTGTCCCTCCTCTGGACCCACTCCAAAAGGTCCCTGTCTTTCTTGTGTTGAGGACCCTAAATCTGGGTGCAGTACTCCAGGTGGGGTCTCATGTGAGCCGAGTAGAGAGGCAAAATCACCTCTTTTGACCTCTTGACATATCAACCTCCTGACATAAATATGATCTCAGACTTTGATTAGCACTTAGCAATACAACCTTTCTGTATCTTCCAGGGACTGGTAACCTGTTCTTAAGAAAAGTCAGTTTTGTTTTTTGTTTGTTTGAGGTTTGGGATTTTTTTTTTTTTTTAACTAAGTTACTTCAAATTGTTTATGGTTCTGAAGAAACCTGGTGGAGAAATGCCCCTACACATAGGGAGTAAGATATGAATAAAGCTGGTATCATCTGCCCCATTTATTTCACTCTGATTCATATACTCTGATTCTTCCTAAGAAATACAGAAATATGTATTAACTGTGAGTACAAAGGGAGAGGAAGTGGAATTTATTTGCATCAATGCTATTCCTATTGAAGTCATAAGTATATATCTTCAACAAAGGCATTCCCAATGCAGACAGAACGACATCTGAGGACCTGCAAAACATGCTCCATTGCAATAATGAGGAATTAGTCTAAAGAAAATAAATTCATTTCAGGGAATGTTGCAATTATAGTACGTCAAACATTAAAAGAACTTACCAAGGCAGACACCTTTTTGAGGTGCTAATGCTGTGAGCTAGGGCTGAATCACTAAATTTGCTTTCCTAATCTGAATTTTATATTTACTGCATTTGCTACTACAGTTCTTTTCCTATTGCTTGGAATGAAGAACTAAGTTGAGGAGAAAATGAGTCACTGTTAGTAGTGAACTGTCCCTACACAAAGCCCAGGATTTTCTAGATCTGTCAGCTATGTTTTTATCATAACACTCCATCTACTGTGAAGAAGTCAGTCCTTGTAAGCCATTTCTCATAGATGTCTTTACTTAATAGAACTTCCCCAGTATTTATGTATGTGGGGAAAAAAAATCAGAGTTTGAAGTTATAAAAGAATTCAAAGGTTTGTCACACATCAAACACAGTGAGAAGAGGGATTTGAGAATTAGAAAAAAATCATGCTAATTACACTCATGGGTAAAAGGCTTTGAAGGCATGATATCCAAGAGAAATAAATGAAACAAAAACTGAATTTTGCTTTCTAAAAACCTTTTACGCATATGCCAGCCAAGTAAGGTATCATGACCTTAATATAGGAAAAATATTAAATGAATAAAAACTGTTCTGATAAAAGAAGAACAATTGCACTGACAGTACTAAATCAACTCCCTTAGCTGAATTCTCACTCCTTCAAATTAGCGCAGCTTTTTAGTTCTGCAATGAGCTAATAATTCCAATTTAACAAAGGAAAAATCAATTTATCCCTGTCAGCTATTTCAGCTTTCCTTTTGTGTGTGCATGCATACATGTAAGTTAGATGTTTTTAATTCTTCATATAGTCATGCTTATGTTATGGAATTACAAAGTATAAAAAAAATTGACTGAATTTCTACAGCAATATTTTTTTTCTTCAATATATAATCCATAATATATATTTTCTAAACTTGGTATTATGATTTTTTAAAAAATAATAATTTTGGCTTTGGAGTTAAATTCAACTCAGGTTATTTTTTTGCTGTAATTATTTCAGCAAGAGTAAAATAATTTCCAAGAGAGAAATCATGTTTAGCAACATGGTTTATCCCAGATAAAAATATTTGACTAGAGTGGCACAGGCTACTCTTCAGGAGCCTTTCTGTCCTTAAAATGATTAGAAATTTTAGTGTTTTAAAAGTTGCATAAGAAGCCAAAGTGTTCAGAAGAATCTTTACACTGAAGCTGTTACAATTAAAGCTTAAGTTAAAACATTATATCTTTGGAGAAACAGATGCTTCTTGGAAGTCCTTTACTGGAAAACTTGCACATAATTAATAGGTGCATGACTTCTGACCTCTGATATAGTTGATGACATAAATTTTTAAAGTATTTGTGGCAGCTTACTAAGATTTGTAATATGCAAAAGAAGTCTTGGACCAAATAAATTTAATACTAGATTATATCTATTTTCACTCATTAAAAAGATATTTTTAATAGTGCACATTTTAATACTATATAGATACATTCTTTCCTCAACTCTGTTTGCATGATTAGTGAAAAAAAATAGACAAACAAATTAATTTTTGTATTATTTGGGGTTATTGATTTTTGTCTAAATCATTGTCTTTGAGATTTTGTAGCATTTTATGTTTATGTAAAGTACCAGGTGCCTTGACAAATCAGAACATTTTTCTCACTGGTGTCACTCTTTATGGTAAGAGCTACATTACATAGCAGATATGACTACGCCTATATTTGCACAGTGTCAATAACACAGATATTAAAATCCCTGGTGTTATCAGAGATGAGAAGTTGCTACATTACAGACAACACACAGCAATGAAAAATTTAAAGCATTGAATGCCTCTGAAAAAAGCCATATTAGGTGTTAATTTTTAGGGGTTAATTATGAAAAAGTTATGACTTGCAACAATTAATATTTTCATTAGACAGAGATGGTTTGTAGACATTGACAATATAACATGGAGATCTTTATTTGTCCTCTTTGAGCAGTCCCTAGGGACAGTTACTAATTCAACAGAAATGCTGCTTGTGTTTGTACAGTGCCTAGAGCCCTTCAGAAACACTTATTAAGCTAGAAGAATTAACAAAGGAATAAATTCAATTTAAGAAACCTTTCACAAAGGGAAATCATAAGAATAAAAAAAAAATACGAATATGTGAAACAAAGTCCAAGTTAGTGACCATTAGGAAATAATCTAGAGCTAAATGACTCAGAATATGCAGTGAGCAAGCAAAATGTATGTTAAAAATGGAAGTGTGTTTTGCTCTTTATGTATTCACACCTATAATATACCTGAGAGAAACAATAAATTATATATATCTGGTAAAGTATTGGCCATTACTTAACCCTAAGAATAAAATTAATGGCTCTAGAAAAGCTGAGGTAAAAAAAGTTTTATTGAAAAATCTCTCGTTAAGGGTATGAGGGGCAATGCTGTGTCAGCAACGATCAAGAGGTTTATTCCAAACTGAAGGAGTTTAAGTTCATCTTAAGTGCATCTATGATGGCCTTAGAGTATTCTGCAAGACCCTTAACTGTTATTTTTCTTTCTTGAATTTGATTTTTTGAAAAATTGGGAAAAAGCTCACATGAATATATTTGAATTAAAATACAAGAAAAGTTGTTCAAAGACAGTGAAGAATTTTGTTTCTTTCTTTCTGTAGAAACCAACACATTCTATACGGTGAAATCTTCTGTAAGGTTTAGAGATGTATATGTCACTGATATGTATGGCATTTTACAAATTGGATGGTTTTTCATGTGGTGTATCTAAGAGTCCTTCTGTGCTATGAAGTAATCTGTCTCACAAAGGCTGTAGGCAAAAATCAACAATTCTAAAAAGGAGAAGTTAGAGCATGAGAGCCCAAATGGCTGAGAGAGATTTGTATGTTGAAGGAGAGAGAAATTACTTCAATAGAAATACGTAATGCTAAGCTCTGTAACCGGCAACGGAAGTGGTGGAGTAAAATAAAATGAAGAGATAACTACTTCAGTAGAAATACCTTAAATCTAGCCTTAAAAAGAAGTAAAAATGGCATCTAGAAAATGTAATATGGAGTGAATCACCTGAGACTACTCCTTTAGCCACAACTTAAGCTTGGTTTCTAGAAAATCATTAAATCGGACATTGACACACTTTCATGTGTCATTATCTCAACTCATCCCAGAGGATTATCTATAACTACCATTCTGTTGAGCACCATCAAGCCTATAGAAAGACAGTAAGGAAGTTCACTGTGGAGCTTGGCACATATCCTATCCAGCCATTTGTTCCTGTATTCAGACGATGTATCACAGATGATGTGCTGCTGCTAAATGAGGTCCCGGAAGGCAGAGCACCTCACCAGCATCTCAAACTCTGTCAAGAACTGTTACTGCCTGCTCAATTTTTCTGTGCCATTTAACGACTTAGGCGTTCTGAAGGCTGTTATTTCTTCCACTTATTCAGCTCCCCTCTCTTTTCCCAAATATCTTTTTTATTTTTTCCAAAATGTGTTCTCCCTTACTTTATATTATAAATAAATATACTGTAAATCCCAAATTAAAAAAATAAAATTATCAAGAAAAGAAGATGAAGGAATTTTCATCATACCAGACATTCCTTATTGCAGCTTTTCTGATTGCTGGCCATTCTATTTTTCACTGATGAATGTTATTTACCTGAAATTTTGCAAAATTGCAGATCTTATCATAGGTCTGTAACTAATCCGTGGTTAAATTCATGCTCAATGGCATGCATTCTCATCCCTCCCTTGAACCCACTCTGCTCCTTAGATATTCCTTAGAGCAAAGAATTCTTGGATCCCTATCCAACTCTGAATATTTACCTTGAGTGTCCTTGACATTGTCCCTATCATAAGAGGTATTTCTCTTCTAAGAATTTCCCTCACAATTCTCAGACCTAATTATGCAATCACTAAAATAAACTGCTGGGTCCCACAAAACTCTCAGTCCATATCTATTTCTGTCCCATCTTTTTTTTCCGATTTAGCCACAGTCCTTAGCTGTACAAGACATCATTTGAAGAAGGAAGGCTTCATAGACCCCAGCCAGGATTCAAGGTAAGGAGGAGAGAGAGAAGTAAGATACCATCTAGAGTGTTACACTCCCATTGGTCAGCAAGAGGGAGGAGAGAGCTGCTGAAAACACAGTGTGACTAACTAATGGAAAGGTAAGAGAATGGTGGCTCTCCACATCTCGGCTAGTGTGACTGCTGGTCACTGCACATAGCAAGATGCCTCTTAGACTGTTTCAGGCAGTAGATTTCAACCTCTGTCATTTCCTCATCTGCATGTGCCAATATCTGGATGGTCATTCACAGGAAGGCTGTTAAAATCTCAGTTCAAGAAAAGAATATAGTGGTAGCCACAAAGATAATGTTCAAAATGCTGAATTTCACAGAAAAAGAAGTATTTCCAGATGCAGTTCAGAGTTTATATATGGTGTGAGATGCATTAAATCTTAGAGGTTTTTGGAATGCTGTGCTAATCAAAAATAGTACAGCTTCCCTGTGAGGTTTGTACAGTTCCCTTGGAATCACAGTGGGGCAGAGGACTTGTTTAATTCCACTGTGAAATGTCTGCATTTCCCAGAATTCCTAACAGCGTCTGCTCTTCAGCTGCATCACAGCAATAGTACTGAACGTGAAAAAACCCCATCCATTAGAGTCACTGTGCTGTCGCTGTTACGTCCGAGGCGCATAAAGAAAATGACACAGAGTCCAGGCTTGTGAACAACGGGAAGCCGAAGCTTTAAGCGCTTTAATAATTTTCTGACTATTTTATAGGATAGATCGCAAAAATGTGTTGAGTGGCAATAGGTAATTGGTTCCTTGGCCATCCACCCCTTGAGAGGATTGGCCAAGTCCTAAGATACCTATTCCAAAATATTTTCAAAGTCAAAGCCATAACAATCTTGCAAAACAGCCTGCAGGTGCAAGAAGTTTATGAAACTGTGACCTTGTTTAAAATAGTTTCCATAGGAAAGACAGTCTTCTCACAGAATGTTGAGAAAAGGCTGAAGAATTTCTCTGCTTCTAGCTTTTTAGCACCTACAACTGTGCTGAGATTTTGAATGGAAAAATTTACATCCTGTCATCATACTTCCTTACCTCACACAGTCTCATGCTGATGGATAGTCTATACTTGCTCATTTCAAACGTAAGGGACCGGGCGGTGGGAATGACAGTTAACCTTGAAATCATGTTGCGCTTTGGAAATGCCTGTGAGCCTTGGGGGGGAAAAAAAAAGTAAAATATTTCAAGTTTTTTGTTTGCCTGATGAAAAACACTGGTAAGATTTGAACTTCATACTGTTTTCAACACCCAAAGTCATATGAAGAAAAAGTCCCTCTGACCAGCAGGTATGCATAATACATATTGTGCTGCACCAAGGCACAAAAGTAATGGATAATTATAACTGATGAGGTTTTCAAGCACTTACTGCTTGTGATCTTCAACATTAACTTAGATACAAATGTTTCATCATCTTTTTATAACTCACAATTTTACCATTTGCTTAAAAGAAATCACAATAAAATAACTAAGATATATATTACCAAGTCATTATCCATAAAACCTACAAGCTAAACTCCAGATCTGGAAATAATTCTGACAGATCCTTGCACTTGTAAATGTCTCTGTAACATCAGTAGGACTCTCTGGGGGCTACTTCCATGGAGTGTATTCAAGTATACCTCTATCTTTTCTATGTCTGGGAAAACATTCGGTAGATTGCCTAAGCTACAAAGAGCTGAAAAGAGCTCTCTGCCTTTTCATCGACATGTTTATTGGGAGGAATTTAAGAAGTTAGATAATACTTAAAGAATAAGTAAATATTGCTCAATTTTTTTCAGATTCCTTTTGGCTTTGGCAGTTGCCTATTATTATAAAGGCCTTTCTCTAGCTTGCCTACATAAGCACTGAGCAGAGTATCAAATCAAGTATGTTATTTTAAACTAATATTTTGATCTTAAATTTTGATCAACTATATTTGATTTACCACATTAGTCATCTCTGTTCCCTGTTCTTTCTGTAAATAGCTTCATTATAGTATAGATGAAGAACATTAATTTTAGATTTTCCTAAAAATAATTGTTTTATACATATATGCAATGAAATTCCTGGAAAAAAACCCACCCAAACCACAACAAATTAAACCACAGCAAAATAGACCACATGGAATAATTTTAAAGAAATGTAATTCCCTGGCAGATGCAGCCCAGGAACAGACCTGTCGTTGCTGCTGGCTCATGTTCAGCTTGTTGCCCATCACGACCCCCAAGTCCCTTTCAGCAAGGCTGCTCGCCAGCCACACACGTGCTGACCTGTAGTGGGCTTTTTTGCTTATTTCATCCCAGGTACAGGAGTTAGCACTTGTCTTTTATAGACTCCACGCTGTTCTCAGTAGCTCACCTTCCATCCTGCCAGGCCTCTCTGTTGGATGGCTTGCCCTTCTGATGCATTCACCCCATCACCATGTTTGGCACCTTCAGGAAACTCGGTGAGAGTGCTTTCAATCCAATCACCCGTGTAATTTATGAACACGTGGGACAGCATGGGGCCCAGTATCAACCCCTTGGGTACCTCTTTTGTGACAGGTTGCCAACCTGAGTAAAAACCATTGATTACCACCTTCTGGGTGTGAACTGTTAGCCAATTTCCTACACTTCTCACATACAAACCATTACATCTGTATCTTTTCAGTTCATCAAGGGAAGGCCATGTGAGACAGTGCTGAACACTATACTGATGTCCTGGTAAAGAGATTAAGTAAGGAGGTATTTATATGTCTTTGTGATATCAGTAAAGGTAATTCTAACTATGATTTTATTGCTTATGTTCCCAACTAAAATGTCAGAAAACTGAAAAGGCAACATATAAAAGCTTAAAACAAAAGGCTTAAAAGCTTTTGTGGGTTGGCAAGAAATATTTTGTAAAGGAAAATGTAGTGTAGGAAAACTCAGTACATGCGGCTTATTACAAAATGAAAGTAGATAGAAATTGAGAAATAATTAGTTTGCAGTATACCACTTCCTTCACAAAGACATGCTGGACACTGTAAATCTCTGGAGTCTAGTAGCCAAAGCCAAATGAAAAGAAACAATCAAAAGAAATTAAAATCAGAAGTAAGGATGAATGCATACTGTTCTTTTTGTATGTCAAGTCTGAAATTCAACTTGTCAGGAATTGCATATTCTTTTCCTATTGATGTCCCTAAATGGACTTAATGGTTTTCTAATTTAGCTCTTTGATAAATTCAACTCTAGGTAAATTTAGGTCTTTTTTACATTAAACAAACACTTGTGTAATATATCAGTAAAGAAAAACACTTTCTCAACCACCTCAGAGGTATTATTTCAATTTAGCTTTAGAATTTAGAGGGAGCAGATCAGAGCTCCACTGAACAATTTTTTTTTCTTGTGATTTACGAGGTATGGCAACCCCGTGTTTGGGTTCGAAGGAGCTGTACTGCCACAGGAGGTCCTATTCATACCGAGCCTCAAATAGACACTCAAACAATAATTATCTGAACCTAAAAAGGCATTTGTTAAGTATCTGGAGAGCTGAGGTCATCAAAACCTTGCAGATACTGTATTTGCAGAGGGGTTTTAGAATGTATGAGAGGTAAAAAGTAGTGTCAGCTTTGAAACCTATGATTGAACAATAAAACCTATCTGTTTGTATTGCATTCTGCTCAGTCACTGCAACACTTTTTTTTCCCATTCCTTTTCTGTGGTACCATCATGGCCTCCCCATCCTTTCATATTGCTTCTCCTCTTCTAATATAAGGGTCTGAGCCTTTTTCCTATACTTAAAGGTATTCCACCTCCTCTTGTTCCAGCACCCTATCTGACCTATGTTACACCAGATGTTGAGCAGTGTCTAGAATAAAATTCTCTGAAAACCTGGGCATTTGATATGCTCAGAAACTTTAAAGCAAGAGAAACAAAAAACAAGACTTTGTCACTGCAGATGTCATGCTGGTTTGGTTTGTTACTGTATTAATTTTGTTATTGGAAAGACCAGAGGGATGTGAAGCAGATCAACATGCTGAATATCATTTCACAGCATGAACAGGTGTTAAGAGGAGTTGAGGGCATAGAATTGAGGGAATGGGAATATTACTTGGTTCAAGCCTGTGGTGAGTTTGTTCTTTTGCAAACATCCTCATGTGAAATATGTACAAAATAAACATTTTAAATGAAAAACAATCAAACAAAACAATGAAAAAAAAACCCCAACCCCAAGAAATCAAATTTTTTTCAAAAATAAAGGGGAGTCATGAAAGATACACAGTGCTGCTGAGACAGTGTTTTTTCCTTAATCTGAGATGCAGTGAAATAACAAAACAACCAATTTAGGAGCCCAAAGGAAAGTAGGTCCTGTTATGCAACATGGTGCAGTGCAAGCTTGCAATGAAATCGTTACACAGGAACACTACCTGGTTTTAATACATTTTTTCATAGAAACATTGGAAAAGACCTTTAAGATCATCAAGTCCAACCATGAACCTAACACTGCTAAACCCACCACTACATCATGGGCCTAAGCACCACATCTATGGGTCTTTTAAATGCCTCCAGGGATAGTGACTGAGCTGGCTGTTCCAATGTTTAACAACACTGTCCATGAAGAAGTTGTTCCTAATATCCGCTCTAAACTTCCCTCAACACATTATGAGACCATTTCCTCTCACTGTCACTTCTTACCTGGGAAAAGAGATCAACACCCACCTGGCTACTACCTCCTTTCAGGCAGTTCCAGAGAGCAATAAGGTCTCCCCTGACACTCCTTTTCTCCATATTAAACAACTCCAGCTCCCTGAGACACCCCACACATGACTTGTGCTCCAGACCTTTCACCAGATCTGTTGCCCTTTTCTGGACGTGCTCCAGTGCCTCAATGTCTTTCATGTAGTGACAGGACCAAAACTGAACACAGGATTTGAGGTGCAGCCCCACCAGTGCTGAGTACAGGGGGACAATCACGGCCCTGGTCCTGCCGGCCACACTATTGCTGATACTGGCTATGATGCCATTGGCCTTCTTGGCCAACTTGGCACATGCTGGTCCATGTTCAGCCACCATTGACCAGCACCCCCAGTCCTTTTTCACTGGACAGCTTCCACCCTGCCCCCAGTTTGTAGCCTTGCGCAGGGTTGTTACCATCCAAGTGCAGGACCTGGCACTCGGCCTTGTTGAACCTCACACCACTGGCCTTGGCCCACTGATCCAGCCTGTCCAGATCCTTCTGCAGAGCCTTCCTACCCTCCAGCAGATCAACATTTACACTGAACTTGGTGTCACCTTCAAAGTGACTGAGGGTGCACTTAATTCCCTCATCCAGATCATTGACAAAGATATCAAACAGGATTAAACACAATACTGAGTCTTGCGGAACTCCACTTGTGACTGGCTGCCAACTGGATGTAACTTCATTCACCAGCATTCTCTGGGCTCAACCATCCAGTCAGTTTTTTACCCAGCAAATAGTGGACCTGACCAAGCTATGAGCAGAGAGTTCCTCCAGGAGAATTATGAGGGAAATGGTGTCAAAAACTTTACTACAGTCCAGGTAAACTATATCCACACCCTTTCCCTCATCCATTTAGTGGGACACCTTGTCATTGGAGGAGGTCAAGTCAGTCAAGCAGGACTTGCCTTTTATAAACCTGTGCTGGCTGGGTCTGATCCCATGGTTGTCCTGCACATGCCATGTGATGGTACTCAAGATGATCTGCTCAATGACCTTCCCTGGCACTGAGGTTAGACTGACAGACCTCTACTTCCCCGGATCCTCTTTCTGACCCTTCTTGTAGATGGGAGTGACATTTGGTAATCTCCAGGCAACTGGGAGGTTCCTCCCAAGTTAGCCAGAACTCCTGGGAAATGATGGGAAGTTGCTCAGTAAGCACTCTGCCAGCTTCCTCATGTTACGATCCCACTTCTGTTCCAGTGTGGTTTCCTCCCTCCATGGATCTGCAGGTCTCTGCCAGGAGCCTGCTCCAGCATGGGCCTCCCATGAGTTCCCAGCCTCCTCTCAGGCTCTGGTGTGGGTCTCCTCCAAGGGCTGCAGGTGGATCTCTTCATCCCCATGGACCTCCGTGGGCTGCAGGGGCACAGGTGCCTCACCATGGTCTGCACCACGGGCTGCAGGGGAATCTCAGCTCCAGCACCTGGGGCACCTCCTCCCCATCCTTCTGAGCTGACCTTGGTGTGTGCAGAGTTGTTCCTCTCACACGTTCACACCCTGCTCTTCTCTGGCCTCAGTTACATCTGCCCAATAAATTTTGTGCTTCTTCTTCTTAAATCTGTTATCACAGGGGTGTTACCACCTCTTCTAATTGGCCCAGCCTTGACCAGCAGCAAATCCATTTTTGGAGCTGGCTGGCATAGGCTCTGCCAGACATGGAGGATGCTTCTGGCAGCTTCTCACAGACACCACCCCTGTAGGCTCCCTCGCCCCCCACCCCCCCAAAAATACTGTCCTACAAACACAATACACATGGAAACATTAATTCCAACAAAGTCTGAACAGATGATTTTCTAAAGAATTCAGAATAGCGAAAAATATTTGTTTTTCTGTCTTACAGTATGCTGTAAAACATGAATTACAAATACATTGGCATTGGCATTAAATTTTTTACCTGATTTCAATTAAAAATCTTGGTATCTCTGACATTCCTAACAACATTCCATCACTGCAATATTTTGTCATATATACAACATATAAAACAGAATTCTCCAATCCCTTTCACGTAAGAGTAAATAAAGTGCTGAGGAAGCTTTCCTTTTAAGGGATAATGACCAGAACATTCTGTGTACAAAGCCCTTTGTACACAGGACACATAGTAAGAGGGCGTGGAAACAATCAATGCTGGCATAGCAGAGTGTAACAAAAGACAGATGTCAAACAATATGACAATGCCGAATAATGGGAACAGGGGAAAGTGGAAAGCCAGACCATGAAGTCATTAATGAGATATAGAATAGGAATTTTCTTCCCTTTCAGTACATAAACAGAGGGGTAGTAATTTGGGAGAGTGAGAGGCATGTTTACAGTCAAGAGTGCACTGAAGCTCTAGGTCTGGATATGAATCTATCAAATTTGTCCAAGCCTGTTTTGTGGTATTTCAGCATTTCCAACTCAAGTTGTAAAGCAGGAAGGAAATAAACTCTGTCAAAGCCTAAAAAGAGATTAACATAAAGTTGGATTCTAAACATGAACACAATTTTAAAGGTCTATCCTTCCATTCTTTATGAAATGATTGATCAAAAAATCCTACAAAATGAAAGCAAAATAGGCCCTTATAAATGTTGCTTAAAGACTGTGCCTATAAACACAAAAGACAATCAAAATGCATACTTTGGGTTTTTTTTCTCTCTGTTGTCTGTTGTCCTAAGTACTGCAGGTGGTACCAGAAAAACCTGGTGAAAAGCAGCATGCACTTCAATACCTTGCACAACAAGGCCGCTGCAGATGGAGATAACACTTTTCTCTCTAAGTTAATGCCATGCAGATACCTTTGAGCCCAAAAAGAACCAGTTCTATATTAGTTAAATTTGATGAGAATTCAGTACAAAGACTCAATATGAATGTTAGATATATTGCATTGAATTCCTTTTTAGAGAAAGAAAAAACCCACCTGTCTATTTACTTCTTTTAACACAGGCTAAAACCAAGATGGATTTACGGAATCTATTTCTGCACTGATCCTGAAAGAATCAAAAGCAATTACCAGCAAATGATAAAATAAAAAGAATGAGAGACAAATGCACTTCAAACACTTTTCATTCAGGAAATGGCAGGACCAGACATGCTGGCTGTGTTCCAGTTTCAGTATCTGTTTTCAGTCTAAATTATTTTTGTTCTCTCGCCTTGTAATTAAATATATTGTAAGTAGGATGCTAGATACACCTTATCTCTGCAATAGAGCAATTCCCCCATTAATGGAAAGATAAGAGGGAATAAAGTGGAACGAAGCTGACGCTTAGCTGTGAATTAAGGCCTAAACAAGTACAGCAGTGAGACATTAATTTCATTTGTGTTTCTCATTCTCTCCCCCTAAGTTTTCCTCTTAATATTTCTGTTTCTGATTTTATCTTACGAAAAGCAGTACACACAGTAGCTGCTTCTATTAGCATGAACCAGAGACATCGTGAACTAGAAAATCATCAAGAAAATACTATGCTTCTGACCATAGCTTTAATCTGCAAACTAAACATTATGATAAAATAGATTAGTAGGTTTTTCCAGATTTGGGCTGTTATATTGAGTTCTGTTTTATGTAGCCACATACTTCACTGATCTTCTTAATGCCAAGCCTGATTCCTGTACTCACCTTGTGACACTTTGGTATTAGGAGTCCAAAGCAGTCAGTAAAATCCATACACCCTCACTCTAAAGAGTCATTTTCTCTCTTTCTTATCAGCATTGGCTAATGACATGGAACTCGCATGGAAGAGCAGAGGTTGCTAGAGGGTGAAACCGAGTGAATATACTGTCCTGCTTGTAATAGTCACATTTTGGTAAGAAAAGCTCTAAAAATAAAATAAATAAAATAAAATAAAATAAAACCTCTAGTTTGATGCAGTTATTAACCAGCACACAAGTGAAACATGGTATTAAGAGCCATGAACAATGAGGTCTACTAAAAGAAAAAAATAATTAAGTCAAGCTACACAGCATTTAGAAACTCAGACTAGAGAACAGAAAATCTCAATCTAGATGGTAAACTGCATGGAAGATAAGTGGACTTTTTTCCTATTTCACTGAAGAAGCAATGAGAAATGAGTAAAACTGATGCTAGAAATAACCCTGCAAAACATATTTACACCTGGTAAAGGTGTATAATGAGTACGATAACTCTCAAGAGAATGAGATGCAAGTTTTCATTTGAAACCAAGAATCAAAACAAAGACTAGATTAAAGCTGACCTTCATATAATTATTCTGGAATGGTACAACTTTATTAATTAGAGACAGACTCATCATCTAACAGGAGCAACATCTCTGAGAATGTAATGAAACAGAACATCAATAAGGAAACTTCCAAAAAACAAGGGTGAGTCATCATCATAAAAAAAAAAATACAATAAAGTTACTTTTAATTGAGAGCCATATCAGTAAAGACATTGCAACATAAAGCTCAATGCATTCTTGAAAAACGTCATGAAAATCTGGGTAACTTCTCCAGCCTCTATAACCTCTATCCTACTCAGCCTCATTGGTCACGAGTTTAATGACATTTCAGCGGTATCTGCACTACAGTACTGCCTAAGCATAAGTTTTTGTAGCTACTGATATAAAGTATAGCAGGCAGGATGGATAACTCATTCAAGAACATAGAAAGAAATACAAAGCATAAAGGAAGAATGTACAATAAATGAAAAAGACAGCAAATAAAAAGAAAAAAGAAGCTACAGATATAGTAAATACATACGTGCAAGAGAGGAAAGCATCAACATTGGGACTCAGACACAGACATCTCCAATATGCACACTGTGCAATAAAGAAGCTGCCGGCCATCCAGCTGCCATATTTACAATCACGCTATTGGATCAATGACCCATTTCAGCTGCATTGTAAAGCCAGCAGCAATGTAATTCCAATAATATGAAGCTCTAACAGCCTGGAAGATTGTGACTAAAGGTTAGGAGACATACAATGGCACCTTTCTTTGGTGGGTGGATATATTCAGGCTGTCAGTGAAAACCTCACAGAACAAGATGCCTTTCTGCATTGAGTTCATAATGGCTGTGTTGAGTTCATAACAGCAGGCACACCAAGGTGCTGGAAGAGGGAGGATATCACTGTAGTTTCTGTTCAGCTTTCTAATAGAATATGGGGAGAATATATCCTCTCAGTGAATTCGCAGGGAGAGCTGCATTGTGTATACCAACAAAAGTGTGCAGACAAACCAGTTGTTAAAGAAAAGTTGGTAAGCCGGTGAGGAAGAAGCACGTTTCATCCATCCCTTGAGACTAACACAACACTGGTCAGTGAACTTGTAACAGCAAGAACACTTTTAAGTAAACAGAGAATCTACATTAATACATGCTTCCTGATTTATCCATGGCAACATCATTCACAGTGCTTGTGACACGAAATGGGTTCTGTGTTACACATGCTGTGTCAATTTTCCTCATGCCTTCTTCGTTGGTATCACAGAATATGAATGCACTGTAAATTTTCTCTAAGAAAACACAAGAACCTGAAACAGTCAAAATTATAGGTGATGATCTTATCCTGTAACAGAAAGAAAAATAAAGAAAAGGCAACCCAGGACTATGGACAATTGCAGGATATCCACACCTCAACCAGTCTTCACTCTTAAGCGACTGCCAAGATTTGAATACCATCCTAGAAGAAGATGGCAAGAATATCAAGTCAAACCAAATGGATGTCCAGACATTTTTTCACTTTTCCCCCTCCTCTTGTTTAAATCTGTAAATATAGGGTTTGGAAAAGCCGTGTGATGCTGAAGAAGGAAGTAGCAATCCAGGGAAAGGGGTAGTTTCAGTTCAGGACTTTCAGCATTTGCAGTTGGTTGCCTGAAATAATGAGGACATGTAATTACTGGATAGGCTGGAGCTCTGCCTAACATTCACGCTGGGTGTCTTGAGAAGCAAATAATGAAATAAGTACACGCTTAGGTATTGCTATTACTTAGTTATTATTATTACTACCCTGCCACAATTTATGGGGAGGGGAGGCATTCTTACAAAGGGGGTATCTGTATCTGATAGCCTTTAAGGGATGTCAGTGGGATTTTCAATCACCCTTTGGACTGAAGTGAATTTTTATGGCTTTTTTCTGCCTTAATATACATTATGTGAGGAACCCAAGAAGGACACCTGTTGACTTCAGAGAGCTTCCAGCCACAGAAACTGAGAACCACTAAGGAAAGGCTAAGCAGAGAAGATTTGAAGAGAGTCCATTAACTGAGGGGAACAGCCAACTATTTTTCCAGATTGTGTGAGTATGTATGAGAATCCCTTGAAGCCTTCAAATAGCTAATAAACAAAGTGCAAGTGTAAGAATACTTATACACAGTAAATAAACCCCAAAAACTATTTAAAGAGGTACTTTTACTGGTACTGCATGCTAATAAAACAGTGAGAGTTAAAGTGTACTTTCTGAATTGTCAAAATATGGTCAACTTTGCATTCGTGAAACTTCCGCTAACTGCCTTGAATATTTTCACAAGGCTGTTTTAAGTACTTCCTCAGCCATGCAGAAAATTTGTGTATTAGCAGAGAACTAAATTAATTAATTCTTAACTTAATTCTTAGATGCTAGTTAGTTTTTTAACCACCAGCTCTTACTCTGAATGGGCACTATTATAACTGAGGTAATGCCATTATCACAAAATTTTCAGAGAACGTAATATCCATAACACACATTTGTTCAATCTTAATGCTGTCTTTTCCTTCAAGAATATTTTTAAATCTCCTTTCTAGCAGAGATATTATGGAGACACTTTCCAAAGTAGGATTTTCTAGGGATGGACTGAAGGGAGCACCAAGGCATTTATGATAACATCTTTACCTTCGAATGAAACAGCAGCAAAACTTTTGCCATTCCCACAATATCGTAACTGAGATAAAACACCTTCAGCGTTTACAGTGACAAAATATACATGAAGACTGTTCCTGTTGCAGGTAGTTTGGTAAGTCCCGGCAAATAGAAAATTATAGAAATACTGGTTCCTTATTAACTAGTAAGTGTACATCCAGAAACTTCACTGAATCTAAAAATAATGGATGTGCATAGCATTCGCCAAATGAGATATGTGGCCTTGACTGAATAATGATCTACATAAGTAAAATAGTTGTTGAACTGGATCATGTTATTGCAACAGCATACTTTGGGAGCAGGAAGAAGAGAGGTCAAAACTAAAATTATTTAACTCACAGTGTCTATTTAATCAATACGTTGTTTCCAATAAACATAATGATTACAAGTACATGAGATTAAGAGTGCTTCTCTTTTTCTTAAGTAAGCCGTCTGTGAAGATCAAGCACTAGAACAGATGAGTTTAACAATAACAGTATTCTCAGTAACCACAGGGTACCTTTTACTCCACTGTTTCTTCACTTGATGCTCAGCAATTTGCCAGGCTTAGAATAAAAATAAAAAATACCTGCCTGACTGCTTAAAGAGACAGACTTTATCAACTGATTCTATTCTGTCACAGTAGTTACACTAAACAGTGGAGAGATTTTTCATTCTGAGTGACAAAATCAAAAAAGCCATTGGAATATTTCCTCTGCTGATTTTTGAGGTATTGAGATCAAAAATCCTAGTGCTTGCTACTCCTGAGCACATTGACAGCAAAGCACTAGACAGCACTTCTCAGAAAGCTCTTCTAACATGAATAAATACATAACATAAGCAAAACCCCCCACTCCAGACATCAACGACTTAACTCTGCCACCTTCTTTACATTTATCCACTATTAGATAAGACTACTTATCTGAGGATGATTTGAGCCCAAATTGCAGGATTTATTGTTTGTTTTTCAAAGAAAGAAAAGGGCTGGAAAGCATATTAAGGGCCTAATCCTATCCTCTCTCATATCTAAACACATTGTATATGCTGAATATGAAAAAGTGCTCAGAAGTACTGTTCACAGATCAACCCATATGAGTGGAGGCAGCTGGGAGAAAACCTCTACACTTGTAAAAAGGATATTCAGGTTATAGACTGTCATGTTCACAGGTTTTATGGAAACAGAATATATGTCAACAGTCTAAGAGAAAATGGAAACTTTTACTGTTTGGGAAAGTGGCCAAGTAAAATAGTTCAGTGATCCACTGTTGCTGTCTACTAGATACATTTAAATAAATAAGAAGAAAAAAACTAAAACTAATATTGTTGTGTGCAATATCAAAAAAATATAGGTTTGAATTTATTGCCTTATTCAGAAACTAACCTGCATATTAATGGATCATGAAGTTGTGGAAATGTTTTGAGATTGTAATCCTTTACTGGCACTAGGTAATACTAAAAAAGCTATCTTAAATGACACTGAATGAGTGGCAAAAGATCATAGTTTTCAGTATCTAAAAAGGCATAAGGATAATTTGCAATATTTTTTCTGTTATTTCAAATAATTTTTCTCATTGCAATAAAATTATTATTTTGAGGATGTCTCCCTGTGTTTAAACTCCTTACTTCATAGGTCATTCTTCAAAGGAAAAATACAAGTGCTTATACAAGATACAAAGTTGTCCACGTATGCATTGAAAGGATACTTACAACTACTTTTGTTTATGTGATTTAAAACTGTGTACTGGTTAATGGTTTAACTTTTATAATTTTGTCCCAGAGATGGTTTTTTCCTACAGGAATAGTTTATATTGTTTTTTTGGGTGTTTTGGTTTTGTTTTTTTTTTTTTTTTTTTTTTTTTTTTTTTTTTTTCTTTTTTTGTTTGGTTTTGTTTTGTTTTAGTTTCTTTGAAAATTTATTCCTTTTAGTATGCAAAGCCATATAATATATGAATATATACTCAAGAAGCACTGTTATTATCTGAAAAGTGTCAAAATGTGTATTTTTGCAGCTACAAAGATAAAGCTAAAAACAGATGTCTGGACTTAATTTATAAAGTGAATTTATATGCTCATAAGGTTAATTAATATTTACTATACTTACTATCATTCTTTTTGTCCATAAAAATGACTGCTCATATTTCTGAGTTTTATTAAGCAATTTGCCTGTCCCTTAGACTTTTTACATCTCTGGAACCATACTCGTGGCAAGTTTAAATGCTTGCTTTTTTCTTTTCTCTAGAAGTCAGCTTCTCTGTTACAATTTGGCGGTTAGTGATTTTTACCCTGCTTGAAAAACCTTTGCTGTAACACACTGCTGGTCATCCAAAATCAAGAATGCTACCCACTGAATCAGTAGCTGGCAACAAACAGGGAATTCCTCATGGGAAACCAGTTTGGTTTTAAATGGCAACTCCTAAGAAAATATTTAGATGCCCTGAAATGTCACAGAATTTTGCTCTGAAGGATTACTGTTTAAATTGTATTTTTCTCAATTAATAAATATGTGCATGCTGTGTCATCCTGGTTGCAGAGAGTGGGTGGAACTTAGGAGCTGTGTGGGCATGGCCAGGTTGCTGTTCTATACCACGTACATCATCACTGGGGGAGCATGGTTTTGGGGGGAAGGAAAAGGAAAGTACCCCTGGAAGCGCTTCATTTTGTCTCCCTCTCTTCACTGGGAGGATTGCTAGGATCAGCCCTGTGAAACACATATTCTGAGGTTCCCCACCCCCTTCCCGTTCCACCGAGATGCAGCTCCAACACACAGTGCTGAAAAGCAGCGGGGCTGTGGGAAGTATCTGTAGGGAGTGGAGCAGCAGAGGTGAGCCCAATTCCAGCTGAGCTGAGCCAAAAGGAGATCAGTTGAACGAGGTGGAGCAGGGTGAAGCAGTCTGAAGTGTTGGTGCTACTTGGAATTGAATCAGCAGAGCACAGCAATCTGGAAAAAAATGGGCAGTATAGTGCAGATAATCCAGCTTTTTTGGGATTTGTCCGTCATTGTTTGTCATTGTTTCAGGCCCAGGGATGGGAGTGCCAGCTGCAAGGAGCATCCTCCATCTTGTCTTTGTCTGGGAAACCATGTGGTGCTGCTCACGGGAACAGCTGCCACCTCGCCTTTGTCCTGGCAGCCACATGGAACCAAGTTGAGGCGATGAACACCTTTTTGTGCGTAAAGCACCTTCTCTTTTTGTGCCCTTTTTTTCATTAATATTGCTGATATTACTGTGCGTTTCTTATTCCATTGCTTTTTGTTTTCATTAAACTGTTATCCCAACCCATAGTCTCTGCCTCTGTCCCTCTCTTGCTGGAGGATGTGGAGGAGAGGGGGGTGGCCTATTTGGAGTTTAATTGTGGTCTGGAATTAAACTACCACATATGTACCACATAGAACATAATTTTCAGTGCAAACCTTTGAAATTTTTTTTGAGTTCATAACTGGCCAAAATTGACTTCATCTGAAAGCTTATTTTGGGTTTGCATCAGTGACTCGGAGCTGAAAAAAGCAGTCCCCTACTATCTCTAGTCACCCAACACCAGCTGGACATTTTATGCTTCCTGATGAACACAACATAACCTAACCTACCCTACCCTAGCATGATGCTCTAACACACGCTATCAGAAAGACTTGCTTTGTTACAGACTTCTAGAGCTGAAGGCTTAAATGGGACTTCTGGCCAATACCTATAAAAATAATCAAAGGAGAAAAATAAAAGTTAAAATAAAAAAGGAAAATCCATAAAGAAAACACAAAATCCTGTCACTTGTGGTAACATGTTTTCTGGTACAATCTTTATACCTCATTTGCACCCTCCTCTGTGCTAGTAGAGATGTTATTGAGGTCATATTATGGGGGGAAAAAAGGGAACTTTTAGCAATTAAAAGAACTCACGTTTGGGGTTATATTTTAGATGGACCTTTTCAGTAATATGGAAACAGCCTATACAGAGTAACATATAACACAACTGTTGTGTCAATGACAAAGAGACAGAGGAGGAGCAGGAGCTTAAGGTGCTTCTTGACTTTTCCATCAAAGTCAAGAATTGTATAAATACCAGCCTTTCTGGTACAGCCTTGAAGGCTGACAGCAGAAGATACAAGTGGGGAGAGGATGAGGGCCCAGTTTTTCAGAAAATTTGTTGACTGGGCAGGCAGGGAGATGCAAAAATGGGCGTCATATGCACCTCAAAGATTGTAGCTATTCTTTTTACTACTGAGCACAGAGCCCGTATTTTGGAACTGAATGTAAGCAGGAATTAAACCAAAATGATGGTTCCACATTTGATTGCATTCAGACTATAGGAATGTTTGAAAGGCAAATCTAGAATGCAAATCTTTTGGCTTAAATAATTTCTACGTTCTTCCATAAGCAATGATGAAAACTGTCTCAAGCTATATTTACGTAAAATGCGTAAAATGTTAGTACAAAACAAATCTCAAGTAGAGAGGGCATTAGCAAGCAATGAGAGCAAAAATGCAATTAAGCTTAAATAGATGTTAGATTTGTCTCTAATGATTTTTTATTTGTTGTATTCGGTTCAATACAATGCCCAAATATATTTTGTAAGGTTTTAATTAGATAGAATGCATTTTACTTTCTTCTGTACGAGTTTCATTACAGTAATTATTTTAGGAATCCGAACAAATATTATAAGTCACCAGTTAATGAAAAGTGGGTTTGTATATTCCACTCAAAAATTTCATTGGATTATCCCCATCTAAATTAAAAAAAAAAAAAAGAGCAATTTCAAAATTAGAGAGACAATAAAATACTACTCATCAATACACCTGAGCATGTGCTAAATCAGAATAATGTATTTCTCCTGTTATTTAAAGTCATAAGAGATGCAATGGCTACATAACAGGACCAATATCAGCCAGCATTCAGGGAATTTTAAATGTAGAGTGAAAGCATCCAAAAAAGTTCTTTTGTATTTTGCTTCTTATTTTTGGCCATAGACATTGCATAAATAAACATTCAGCTGAGGCAATTTTCTTTTTGCTCAGAACAAAAGACTTGTGTTTTTCAGCCCTCTGAAACTGGCTTAGTTAGATTTTTCCAAATTAAAAAATTTCTAGAAGGATGAAAAGATAGGTAAATACATATAAAGTCATTTTCAGGAAGGCACAGGTAATGTCATTCAATGCACTTTCTCCGGGAAGCTTATTTGATGAAACATGCACTTGTTATCTTACTGATGCTTAGTTTTGCCTCTAGTTCATAAATACTCTATGCAGGTTTATCCAAGAGGGCTATAGGGATGGGGTCCATGCTTTAGGTGTTTGTGGACTCTGTAAACAATTTTGTTTCCAAAGTTTTAAAGCTCTCCACATTTCTTGCCTTTTTCTCAAAATGTCTTTTCTATGAAATACAATAAAAATTTAGATTATAGAATGGTTTGGGTTAGAAGGGACTTCTAAAGACCATGTAGTCTACCCTCCTGCCAGGAATAAGGACATCTATCAATACCTATCAGGTTACTCAAAGTCCTAAGCAACCTGACCTTGAACATTTCCAGTGATGGGACATCCACAACTTTGGACAACCTGTTCCAGTCTCTCACCATGACCATCACAAAAAAATACTTCATCCTCATGCCCAGTCTAAATTTACCCTCTTTCAGTTTAAGACTGTTGCCATTTAGTTGCAGGCTTTGAAAAAGAGTAAAATATATTAGTGAGTTGTCTGTATTTAATCCTCTAATGTATTCAAGGCCACACTGGGTGGGCAACCTCATCTAGTAGAATGTGTCTCTATCCACTGCAGGGGGGTTGGAACTAGATGATCTTTATGGTCCCTCCCAACTCAAAGCATTCTATGATTCTATGAAAAACAGTATTAGAACTGTTCAACAACACAGGAAAATATAACAGCCGTATGCTTTTAATACCATAAATGGTTTTCAAGGTATATATTAGAAATCTTATACTGGTAAATCTCAGTAGCAGCAGCATCTGTTTGGGCTCTATTAGACTGTGTATGAATAAAAAACTTTTTCCTTCCCTCATTAGCCAATTCTCCACACACGTGTGCACATAAATATGCTCAAAGAAGCAAAGCATAATTTAGTCAGAGCACTCTTTCCTCTTTTCCTTCTCCATCAGCTACAACATCAGCTACTCCAATGACAGATTTTTGCACAGAGGCAAGAAGTATATTTCTTACCTCCCCTCTTTCTTAAATTCAAATTCTCCAGCAGAAACAGCAGCTTTGGGCTCTCAGACAGGCATGGAAAGGCAGGTGCAATTTCAACAGTCATTGCCTACTTCTTCCCAGAGAAAGTATTTGCAGTTTATCCTGATGTTCTCTGTGACTTTGAGCACACATGAGCTAAGCTCACAGAGGATCCATCACAGCTCACAAAAGATAGAAAAAATACTGATTTTTTTTTTTTCCTTCAAAAGACAAAAAGGAAAATGGGCTCTGAATTTTGGCAGAATTCAAACCTGAGGAATTTTACCTTGAGATGAAAGCTTTAAAGGTTGTAAGAAAACACTCAGAAAACCGTACTCATAGAATTTCACAATCTGTTTTCTCCTAAAGAAGACATATGGATGATATAAACAAATTTTGCCCCTAACAGAAATTCTTGGCAACAAATGGGAAGTCATCATATTAATTAGATAAACAGGATAGGGTTTTTATATTTATTCTTTATATTACAGAAGTGTGTGGTAGGAAAGAGGAGCCTCCATGAAACATATATACAAGCATACATTAACACTGCAAACACATCCTATCTCCCCAAATTACAGAAATACTTGCATTCTGAAAAAAATCCCCATAACCCACCAAAAACATGACATGAAAAAAAGTCAGATAAAAGATGTATTTTAAAAACACAAGACTATGTTCTTGCAGTTTTTAAATTGTCACACTAAAAAATATTAGTGCTATATTGCCTATTCTTCTTGCCACTAGTGTATGAGAAAATATTTTTCTTGAGGGAAAAAGGAGGAGAACATGAAGGAGCCTTTCCCTTTCTGCTTGTGTATTGCCAGCACTTGCTCCCCTCTCCCATCATGCAGCCTGTTTTAGGGCTCTGGCAAGTTGTTTTGCTGTCTCTGAAAAAAAAAATCTTTGCTCTTTCGGCTCCATTAACTTTACAGGTGGAAAATGTATTTACTCAAAGTGGATTTAATGTACAGAATCTGCCTCTTTCTGCCTCTCCTCATTATATGGCTATGTAGGTGGCCTTTAGTTAGGCTAACTGCTATCATTTCAAGGACAATGACATATGCAAGGAAGTACCTGGGTCCCTTGCTGGGATTTTAAAAGCATTAAATTACTAGCTTTTCAGTTTTAGCAAAAGAGTTTGGGATCAACTTGAAAGTTCCTTTGTTGGATGAGTCACTAGGTTTTGTTACTACAGCATGACAAACTTCTGACAAATGACAATCTGCCTAGACATAAGGATACTAGTAAAGTAAACATCCAGTCACTCCAGAGAAGCAGCAATTCCTGCAAGAGAGATTTTCTTAACTATGTTCACCACTGAATAATGGAAAAGGGTAAGGAGACATTAATCTGGTCTATTTTATAGAGAGAAAAAAAGTGACACAGAACTCTGAAGGTCTAATGGCAATTTGTGCACTTTATCTGATTACTCTTTCAATATAATAAAATAGTATGAGAAATTACTGCATTGTTATGATATAAAAATTATTTTCAGGCAATTCTAATAAACAAGAAACATGAAATATATTTATTACATTTTATTGCTGTGGCTTCTTTTATAGTTAAAAATAAAAACGAGAGATACTCAGAGAGATGACTTATGCAAGGAGGCACTATGACTCAGAGGCCTCACAAAACAGATGGGACTTGTTATTAGGGCTGGACAAATCAAATAACAAGTATGCTGAACAGCATACTTATCAGATATTTCAAGGACAGGAATAGGGCTTTATTCTCTCTATGTCTTTAGTAATTTCACAGCAGCGCAAATCCATTCACTTCAGTGAGACAACTCCACAGGTGTTAAGAAAGATTTATGTCATGGCTACACATAAAGGGCTGTACGTCAAAAAGTTCTGATCCCATTACTTGTTGTATCTTTCATAAACATCCATAAATAACTTCAACCATTTCAACACTATTCTCCATCTTTTAATATGAGATTTTCTCTTACTATAGAACAAAATCATACAAATACTTAAACACACACATTTTATCCTAATTAGTAGTATAATTGAAATTAACTGGATTATTCACATGATCAAGTGAACAAATACTTAAATATACCCCAAGTCATAGCCACAGTGAGTCAGTTTCTCTTATTTCTGTTGCATGATTCATCCCATGATGAACACAAAATTCTGTGAATACCCTATCATGCTAGTAGAACTCTGGATAGTAACCTTGCAAATTTGAATACCACTGGTTTAGTAAAAATTGAATGCTACTAAAGGTATAACACTTTCAAAAATCCTTAAGCAATTTACATAGCTGTTCCCATTGTCAGAAATTAGGTTGAGTACTGAAGCATTTTTATTTAGAATGACCAATTTTCTGTGAAACTTAATATATGTTACAATTTTCATCTGTTTAGCAAGGAATTAATCAGTATGAAAGAGTGACATGAAAATCCATCTGATACCAACATCACTTTAAAAAAAGTAATGCTCCTATTTTTTCCTTTTGTGACCTATAAGTATTTTCTCTACCTATTCCTCTCCCAGTACAATTTTGGAAATCTAACATAGTGGATAAGTCTGCTGTGTTCTGCCATTCTCTATAAAAATGTTGTTTAGAAATTGAACAGAATAGAAATAGAATACAGAATACGAAATTTCCAAATACAGGATGAACAGAAAAGACCTATAATGATTCTCTAGACAGCATAGTTCCTTGAGGAGAAGAAACACACACCTAAGTATACATTTACTTACAAATGGATGCAGTCTACCTGGACTTCTTCAGCAAAGCCTTTAACACTAGCATGTGTCATCTCCCATGGAATTCTCCTGGAAAAGCTGGTAGCCCATGGCTTGGACAGGTGCACTCTTCACTGGGTTAAGAACTGGCTGGCCCAGCAGGACCAGAGAGTTGTGATGAATGGTGCAGAATCCAGTTGGTGACCAGTCAGCAGTAGTGTCCCCCAGGGATCAGTGCGGGGGCCAGTCCTGTTTAATGTTGATGATCTGGATGAAGGAATGGAGTCTACCATTAGCAAGTTTGCAGATGACACCAAGCTGACTCAGAGTGTCGATCTTCTGGAGTGTAGGAAGGCCCTGCAAGAGGGACCTAGACCGGCTGGATCAATGGGCCAAGACCAACAGCATAAGCTTCAATAAAACCAAGTGCCAGGTCCTACATTTTGGCCACAATAACCCCATGCAGGGCTACAGGGCTGGGGGCATAGTGGCTGGAAAGCTGCCCAGTGGAAAAGGACCTGGGGATGTTGGTCCACAGCAGCTGAACTTGAGCCAGCTCTGCCCAGGTGTCCAAGAAGGCCAATGGCATCTGGCCTGCATCAGCAATAGTGTGGCCAGCAGGACCAGGGCAGTGATTTCCCTCCTGTACTTGGCACTGGTGAGGCCACATCTCGAGTGCTATGTTCATTTCTGGGCCCCTCAATTCAGGAAGGACATTGAAATGTTGGAATGTGTGCAGAAAAGGGCAACGGAGCTGCCGAAGGGTCTGGAGCACAAGTGTTACAAGGAGCAGCTGAGGGAACTGGGGTTGTTTAGCTTAGAGAAGGGGAGGCTCAGGAGTGATCTCATCCCTCTCTAGAACTCCCTGAAAGGTGGTTGTAGCCAGGTGGAGGTGGGTCTTTTCGCCCAGGCAACAAGCGACAGGAAAAGAGGACAGAGTCTTAAGCTGCACTATGGGAAGTTTAGGTTGGCCGTTAGGAAGAAATTCACAGAAAAGGTAACTAGATTTTGGGATGGGCTTCACAGGGTGGTGATGGAGTCACCGTCCCTGGAGGTGTTTAAGGAAAGACTTGCCATGGCACATAGTGCTGTGGTCTACTGACATGGCGGTGTTAGGCCATAGGTTGGATTCGATGATCTCAGAGATCTTTTCCAAGCTAATTTTTTCTGTGAAATCTCTGGGGAAAAAATCACTAGTTTCAGCTGATACCAATGGGAATTTGATTATAAAACAGTATGTAATATATTCTTCTATTCTTAGATATAGACTGACAAAAATGATAATGCGTAGGGCTGAGAAGCAGAGGAAACTTTCCAATGTCATTCTCTTTATGGTCTGCATTACACAATGAAGCTTCAGAGAGCTGTGCTAGGAAGATGGTACACATCATATTTTCCTCTTTTTGAATGTATAACATAGATATGAAGAAACCTCCACTGACTTTGAGGCTGAGTGCACCAAGCGATGCACTTCTCTGTGCTACTTATGAACAATTGAGCAAAGCTGAATGCACTAACAGCTGTTGTACTGGTTATAAGCAGTTTTTTCCCTCTGCAGCACAAGAAATGACAAAGCCAAAATCATGCTTCCTAGAGTGTCTTGTTTGCCTCATAACTCTGAGATTGTTTGCTCAGCGGCGCATCACATCCTCTTCATGCCTTTTGCTCACTCTAAGAATAACAATTTGCTGCTGCTGCTACTAGTTTTACTCCAATTGGAGAATGGTCCTCAAAGATTTTGAGTCCTAAATCTGCACAGAGACTCGGAACATATGCAGGTAGGATTTTAGGTTTTGGGGTGTGGATTTTTATGGGTTTTTTATTATAATTCTTTGAAAAGTATTTCCTAGCAGTGTGTATAAAAGACTTATCATATTAATTTTCTACCAGAGTTGCTGTGAATTCACTGGAGTTGTAATAGGGCTTCAGCCAATATCACAGAAGATTCCACATCTAATCCTGTCACCAAGAAGATGAACAGCCTCACACTTATAGAATATCCCCTAGGTTTCTCTTAAGAAAGGCATCATAAATGAGAAAATTATTCTCTTTTTTCAGTAGAAAATGAAGAATTCATGTCATGGAAAGCATGATGATAATAGTTGTACTATATAGATTAAATTCTTGCATTTTGGAACTTCATGGATCTAGTTTCCTATCTCTGGCTTTATAACAGATTTCTTCTAAAAACCTAAACCAGTCTCTTTATCTCTTCACAAATTCCAGTTTTTCCATCCTGTTGACTTTTTTATCTTTTTCAATTTTCATCTCTCCAGAGAAATGACAGTGTAAGTGGACACTGAGCACAAGGAAAGGAGTATGGCAGTCCTTAAAAACTGGGCCAGAAGAATCAATTTTAACTCATTCTCTGCAAAGAGCAGTCAGTCAAAATTAGTCTTTTTATATTAAGCCTTGTCCAGGTCATCTCTTCAGAAATCTTAACCACTGCCGATCTCATGCTTTATGTTTCAATATACTGTGGTAGCCCAAATAATAAGTCTTGGAATCAAAGAGCATTAACACATACATTACATTGAATGAAGCTGATACAACAGAATTAAGAGGATGAAGTAATGTTCACCAAAATTAAAGCAAATTTATTTCCATCACTTTGTGACTATATTATCATATAGTTACAGATTTCATTATATTTCCCAGTGGTATCTGCTACTTCATTAAACTAGTTTCCATTTAAAAAAATAAGCATAGAAAGTGTCTGTTTACAGTTAGATCTATATTTCATGTGTTGTAGATAGTGTAAAGTTTATGATGAATGAGGCAGAACATTTCAGGAAAAAAGCACATTCGAGAAGTTGAGTATGATCCTCAATAAGCAGATTTTCCCTCTCTCTCTATCAGAAGGCCCAGAGTAATACAGATTTAATATTTATGCTGGATCCTCAAAATTAAAACCTGAGTTCCAGTCTAATTCTCACTGATTTCTTATTGATAAGGTTTAAACATCTAAATAACTAAAAGTCATAAATCAGTCATTTTCAGGAAGTCAATAATTGTATGTTCCTCATTAATTTGCCCATCATAAATAATACTATATACTTTTAATGGCAGCTGTGGCCTATATAAAGATTCCTCAAACTGATGTAACATCTAATTGCTTTAAAAACATAGAGTTTTGAAAAACTAGATACTAATGTGTTGAGATTGTTATCTCAGTATCAACAATATCTCAACATCTGACAATTTTTTATCATAATATTTGTTTCTTGGTTCTCCAAGGGTTTTCTAGATTACTAGTAATAACAAATGATCTTTCAGGTATCCATGAAAATTCACAAATTATGTGCAAAGGAGAAAAATCTCTGTTGATAGTCCATGTAGTGTGTTCACTGCAATAATAAATTTGCTATTGCTGTAGATATGGATAAGATTAACTAAATTAGGCCTCTAGATAATGGTAATAATATAATGTACAAAGAAAAGTTTAGGAGATTAAATAAATAAATTCTCTATGAGAAAAAAAAACAGCATGCATTGCGGCAATTAACTTACATTGAGATAAATAAAAGTTAGTGAGTACATTTTAATTCTCTTATTCCTCGAGTTTTGAAGCGTTGCAGATAAAGAAAAAAGTGAAACAGTTTAGAAGTATATCATTGCAAATACTAATCTTTGCTTTCCAAAAAAAGGCAAAAGAAGGAATACGTATGCTCATAGGTGACCAGATTGAGGAACATTTCCTCTTTAAGTATTGCATCACTGTCATGGCCCAGTAACTTGATACTCTACCCACTTAACCATCTGTCCTATCCTACATCTAACATATTAGCCATTTAACTGCAGAAATGAAATTTCTAACCAGTAGTGTTTCTTGTTAATGGAGAATGTGTAACTATTATTTCTGCATAAAAAGATAAATACAATCATCCATTTTAGATACATGAATTAGCTCTGACGCTATAAAAACTATAATTCTTATGATGAGGCAAAATAATTAGAGGAATTGATGACAAGAAAAAACAGTAACTACAATTTCTCCCCATTTACAGTTACACCTGCTTAGAGATTAAATTGCATTTTTATGCTACATTAAAACAGCATTTTCTACAGGATTGCATTATGTTTCCAAAAAGCAATTGCAAATGCCTTTGTGAACTCAGCATTATTTTGTGTTCTGCAGCCAGCACGTGTGTTAGTGTCAATTACCCTGCAATTCCACTTCCGAGAGAGGAAAAAAAAAGGGACTGCCACTCTGAGCAACATGCATATATACTTCTATTTAATGTGAACTTTGTTGTGAGAGTTTTGGCATCCTTTGCAAGCTCCTGAATCAGGCAGATAAAACTTTAATGCAATGTTTGATCTGAATGCAACCTTCTAAAATTGTCTCTTTCAGATGATTTGCAGTCTGGGAATACATATTTTTGTCTAAGCACTCCAATGTCCCAGCTACTGTAACACCTATGCCAGTTTTGATCATCAGATTTGATGACGTAATTAACACATTTTTTTTTTTAAATTTTAATCTTGCCATATTTTTTTAATGGCAAAATAATTTTCCTCAGGAACTACTGATCATTATTTCTGTCAAATCTCCTCTACCTCGTCACTGAATTTCTTTTCCTTTCAAGAAATTAGAAATGTACCTGGATATTACCAGGCTGTTCTTTCTCCTGGCATCTCAGTCGAGTGAAAAGTATTGCAGTGAGTGCGTAGCTACTATATTTACTATGAGATCTCACAGAGAAAACCAAATACATTGTTTATTGTCTCCTAGAATCAAAAGAAACAGCAGGAGAACATCTGTTCTACAAATCTACACCTTGGGAAAAGGGACTATAAAGCCATTCTATCTGGCTGGAGTAGTTTCAATAATTATGAAAGCACAGAGGTTTACATGGTTATTTTTCATTTTGTCGTGTAGGGTTTTGAACAGTTTGGTCAAGAATAGTCAACAATTCAGTATGTAAAGTTAAAAAAAAGAAAGTCTACTTGCACTTAACTGCTCAGAATGTGCTAGATACATGACAATGTCAAACCCAAAATGCCCCCAGCAAGGTAATCATATGCATAAGTGGATTAATTTGACTGTTTAACAATTGGTTAAAAAAAAAGTTGATAGAAGTGATGATCTAATATTTTGAAAGATCCCTATTGGCACCAGAGTTCTAAATAAGATTTGACAGGCTCCCTCTTACATTCACAATCATAACAACAATACTTTTGTTCTTACAATAGCTTCTTTTGTGCACACTGTACAGAGTTCATGTTATGTCTTTTAAATCTGGATTATTAATTTCATTGATTTTAACTAGTAAGTACTAGGTATTTAAAATATATTAACCATACTGCAAATGCAAAAAAAAATTATGATGCTCTAACACCATCAGCAATAAAGTCTGATCTTAATAAGTGACTAACACTCAGAAATATGATACTAAAAACATTGAAACAATTTGCTTGAATCAATGGAACCTCTGAATGTATCTCTCTGACTTATTTCCTGTTCGGTGTTTGTATTTGCAATTTGATAATTTCTAGTTATCGAAGTCATTCTATTCTTTATCTGATGGCAGATAAAGAATTCTGTAACTACTTAAAATTTGTCAGAGCTTTAAAAGAAGTCCAAGCAGCTGTCTAACTAGAAGAATACTAAGAAGCTTACAGTTGACCCAGCAAATTAATAAATACAAGAGTCATAATAAATTTGAATTACTTGGCAACTAGATTATTTACACATATAGAAAGAAAACATTACATATAGGAAGATCCTGAGCAACCAGACAATATTTTGCTCTAGGCAGAAGGTGTGAATAAATGACTTCCAGAAGATTTTTGCAATCTGAGCATTCTATAATTTCCCATGTAAGCTCACATGAATAAATAGTATCATAGTTTATATTTACATATACAAATTTTAAAAAAAGAGAGAGAAAACTGTGGTAGATCATTGAAATTTGACAATCTAGTTAAAAGATCAGGATGCTCCTCCCCTTCCCTAAAATCCTATTAATTACTTAATTGAAGAATGAAGTCAGAACTGTGCAGGGGAGGTCTTTTTAACATTAATTACTGGAGATACATCACTTGAAAGAGGGTTTGCACTGCCCGATATTAATTCCCATTACATCTAACTATTGAAGAACTATTGGTTTAATGGCGATTACATAGAATTATAGAATGGTTTAGGCTGAAAGGGACATTAAAGATCATCTAGTTCCACCCCCCTTGCCATGGACAGGGACACCTTCCACTAGACCAGGTTGTTCAGAGCTCCATCCAACATGGCCTTGAATATTTCTAGGGATGGGGCATCCATAACTTCTCTGGGTAACCTCTTCCAGTGTCTCACCACCCTCACAATAAAGAACTTCTTAATATCTAATTTAAACCTACTCTTTTTCAGTTTAAAGTTTTCACCAATTTTCTTACCAGATGCTCTCATAAAAAGTCCCACTCCAGCTTTCTCCTAGGCTCCTATGAGGTACTGGAAGGCTGATATAATGTCTCCATGGAATCTTCTCCAGGTTGAACAATCTCAACTCTCTCAGCTTATCTTCCTCTTAAGTATTTTTGATAGTCTGTTTTTTTTTAATATGGCAATGAATTTAAAGTTCTCTATTTTTTAAAGGATAGTTTAATGTTGACTATGTTAACCGCCTATTAAAAAAATAATTCTCAGTGAACATCAGTGCTATGAGTATAGGAAATGTGAATTAGAGAAACCAAATGGGTTGGAATAGTTCCCAAAAGCACTGAGAAAGTTTTTCTTGGCTGAGTTGTTTATGAAGAACAAAGGGTAAAGATGTCAAATTGTTGAGTTCTATATCTTATTTTGTGAAGTACCAAAGAATCTATCATGGAAAGCCAGATAACAACACAAAGCCTCCACAAGACTTTCATATAATACAATAGCATGGGAAAAAAGTTTTAATAATAAAAACATTTACTTAATTTCGGAGGAGTGATTCTACATATTATATTATCTAGATATAACATAGCAGCTTAGCTAACATTTTACACATAAGATTTACAATTTTACAATTACAATTTTATTAGGGCCAAATGAACCTAAGAAACATGGATACTTCCTTTTATATTTAAATACTAAAATAATTTAGGCCATAAGATCTATCTTACTAAGTATGAAGCATTGAAAAGCTGACAGATTCTTTCTTTATATAAGTCAGGGTTACAAAATAACCTAGTTTTCACAAACAACATTTCTCTTTCCTACAATTCTGTCCTGAGAGGAGAGGAAGAAAAAAAAAAGAAATAGGATTTTAGATATTTTCTTGAAGTACATGGATGACATACAGTTTGGCAGAAAACAGTTTCTGTGATTAGGCTGAAGGACATATGGAACTCCCACACACATCCATTACAAATGAAGTACATCTATGAAGACTTCCAAAGTGTTCCAGATGCCTCAGACTGAATGCCCTTGTAGTTCACAAGAAGTTTCTGACAGAAATATTGAACAATATGTAGGAAGAATTTGATGTGCATATCCAAAGGCATCTTAGGGCACTTTTTCAAATACCCTAGACAAGGAGAGCTTATGTAGATAACAGACAAGAAAAATGTACCATGTCCAAATACGGCTGGTAAAAAAGAAACACCTGTACATGGAAATAAATACTTGTGACTGATATCACTGTGCAAGATCTTCAAGTTCAGAGGTTTATCTTGCTCAGTGCATCAGTAAGAATGCAGAACTGAAGGAAGCCACTTTCCACCAGATTCTTTGGTGCTGAATGACCTCTGAACAACTCAGGGAAACAGAGATAACAGAAGCTCTTCTGAGTCAAAGAATAAAGAACTAAAACCCTCACTGAACATAAAGGGAGTTAAGGAGCTGGTAAGGATCTAACAGTTCTTCACTGTGTGCTTCACTAGGGTTTCAAACATCATGGCTGGTTTCACACGCACAGATCATTATAAATTAGGTACTTTAGTTGTATTTCCTAAACAAAAAAGGAGAGGAAGAGAAAAGTTAAAAAGGTTAATGCCCCGACACCCAGAGGCTTGCAAAAGCAGGGTGGTGCTTTTCTGAGGCCAGGTCTGAACCTCTAACTGAGGACAAAAACTGGGAACCAAAAACTTTAAAAGACAGTGTCTCAGGAGGAGGGGTGCAAGCCCACCACTGGATTACAATCATGATAGAATGACCAGGATTGCTGGATCCAAGGGTGGTGATATCTTTCTTTTTCTGTGTCCCTATCACTATCTTTCTTTCTCTTTTCCTCTTCCCTTCTATGAGAGCAAATGTCTGTTGTTTTGATAGTGTTGATTGCAAGTTTTTGCTCAGTCTCAAATTCAAATCCGTTCAGTTTTTGCCAATAAATATTGTTATATTTGCAAAAACCACTCGATAAACATTATTATCCCCTCTATTACTGCACAGGGAGACTTAAAACAGCCTGCCTTTTTCCCACTGAGGGGGATGTGACTAAAATTAACAAGATTTTTGTATTCTTGCAAATCCTCTGTGTATAGAAATTCTGAGTAAAACCTCCCAAGAGTCATAATAGTAACTAAAAAATAAAAAAAACAAATCAAGTAAGTTTCCAAAACCTTTAACACAGATCATATTTTGACTTTATCATTCGGAAGGTTTACTATGTTGTTAAAACATACTAACTTCTAGATTCTAGAGCATAAAAATAAACATAAAAAGATATTATAAAACTGAGAGATAATACCATCACATTTTTCCAGGTTAATAAGAGCAGGACGAGGGTCAGAGTGAGAAATCACAGAGAGCAGTGAAGCTTTTGTCTATGTGTAGGACCTGTGTGGAACCTTATGAAGCAACAATATTTTTATATTATTTTTCTTTCTCTGCTTCCTAAAAATTACTATCCTATTACTATACCAAAAAGGAAGGATTTTGTTTATTTGTATTCTATGAATTTAAGAAAGTGCTATCAAGTAATCCATTAAGCAGAGTAACTATGAAAGCACCACACAGTGTGGTACTTTACAAAAAGTGGCTTCTATTGCTGTTTCATTTATGAAATACTCTAGATGAAAAAGAGGTGATCTTCAGCTTTTGCCACCTGGCTCTTTAACATGACACTAGCTTGAATATATTCTATCAGTTGTCCTCTGCAGTCTCTCACTGCTTAATCTGTTTTTCTAGAGTATTTGAACGCTGATTATCTAACTTTCTGACTAACTGAAATCCTTGAATCTCAATTCTAAATGCTCTTTCCTGCCCTTTCCTTTATTGCCTCATTTCCTTAATACCTCTATTATAATGAGCTGCTAAGGACTGCACACTGTATTTCAAATGTTGTCTTGATCACTGCTGTCTTTTACAGTGCCAAAATCATATCTTCTTTTATTTAGTTCTCAGGTAACACTCTTATTTTAGAGTCAAAGATATTACTTCAGCTTTTTAATTTTTCTTTTTCAGTGAGGTGTAGATTTTGATGTTTTCAGTCATTCAGAATGTAAACTTCATTCCTCAAATGCTATCTCTCATTTGAGATGGGAGACTAACAGAGAAAGAATTTGTGGTAGATTAGGTTTTTGAGAGCTAGAAGATATGTAGTCTAATCCGATGTCCTTGTTTTGGCTGGGAAAGAATTAATTTCCTTTTTAGTAGCTGGTACAGTGCTTTGGTTTGGATTCAGTATATGAATAATGTTGATAGCGCTGATGTTTTGGTGGTTGTTACGTAGTGCTTACTGTGAATCAAGAACTTTTCAGTCTCATACTCTGCCAGTGAGGATCTGCACAAGAAGCTGGAAGGGAGTGTGGCCAGGAGAGCTGACCTGAAGTGGCCAAAGGGATATTCCATACCACAGAATGTAGAAAATGAGTGGTACTTCGGTGTCAGCTGGGGTTAAACAGCAGCAGGATATAAAATTTCAAATTTTCTAAATTCCTAGCTCTCCAGATTTCTGCCAGCATAGTAAGTGGTTTGTGCTAGTGCGGATGTATTCAGTTGTAGTATTACTCTAATCCCTAAAGCTGATCCTTTTGATTTTAACTTCCACTGCCTGGGGGTCATACTGTATTTTTGACTATGAAGTGCAAAATCCCAACAACAGAAATTCTGCTAAAGAGCTATTGTAAAGAAATGCAATAGAAATGCTAAAATTGGTAAATATGGAAAATGAATGGGAACGTCTGCATGTGCACAACTGGAGATGACAACCCATAAGAATGACATGTATTGATGGCACCTAGATGAACAAATGAGGAGCAAACATCCCAGAACACCTTGGGACAACAAGCTTAGAAAATGTAAGGCAAATTAAAACCAGGAAAAGCCAACACTCAGATTAAACAAAAGATTAAACTTTGTTTAATTAAGTAAGATTAATTTAATTTAATAAGATTAAAGTAAGAGATGCCAAAATGAAGTTAATGAACAGAGTAGGGGACATAAGACACCCAAACAGGGAGAAAAAGCACAGTGAGTTCTAACGAATCAGACATACGAAGAAAAGACTGAAGTCATTGTCAGCTTACAGGTGGCACTAAAAGGCAGACCAAAAACCAGCACATACTACCTTGGCCTCCTAGCTCCCTGTCCTACCTGTGAACATATCTTGGCCTTTCTCTTCCTCCCACAACTCATTCCAGCTTCAATTTCTGTTTTGTTGGAGCATTGGGAGCAGCTGCAGCAGCAGCCTTATGGGCTTGGGTATATTTTTCCCAACTTAGTACCCTTGCATTGTATACTTCAGTTTGATTACCCTGCATGCAAGAAGTCGTCAATCTAAACTCACTCAGATTTTTTTCTAAAATATATCCTTCCATCAATATACAACAAAGACATCTCCAAACTCAAAGTAATTGTTAGTTAAAAGCAGCAGTGTTTCATGATATTTACAATGCAATGCTGCATGAACTAAACAAAAAATAAATACTTAAAAGATGCCTGTACCAGTTGTGAGAATGACACAGAGATGAATCAGCCAAAGTGTCTAGAACAAAGCCCTGTCCTTTTGGGGGATCTCCTTTGGGATTCTTTTTATGTGCTCATTGCTTCTTCCTTCTGAGTCTTCTCCCTCTCTCCAGATCTAATGATAATTTTGCAATTCTTACATAAAAGGAATCATCACCACATCCTGGGAACACTTTAAAGGGGTTTCTTCCCATGTTTTCTAATTTGCTTATTGTCTGAGAAATTCAGCATTTTGTGTGCTTTCTTTGATGACCCTTTAAATCTTTCCTTGAATATAGAATTTGCACACATCTACCAGCTTCTTCACAGTCTGACAATGTGCAACAGATTTCTGAATAATTAGCTATGCAGGCTAAAACCTTTTCAAAAAAACAATAGCCTAAATAAGCAGTATTTGAGTCAATGCACATCCAAAACTGATTGTGGATTAGGGTGATCAGTAAGCACAACATATCCATCAGATCAGGCATTAGACTTTTTAAAGCCATGCCTGCTTTTGACTGTATTAAAATAGTTAATTTTACCCAGTGCATATCTGTTCGAACAGCATTATAAGACAAGGATGTATATCTATGCCATTTCCTAGCAAACTCTTATGGTGTATCTTGTATCCATCTCGAAAACAACTATTTTCAATATCTCTACTCAGTTCTATATAGAGGGCATGTGAGGGACATGTCCTGAGAAGAAGGAGGAGTGTAAAAAGCAATATTCAAGAATTGGTTTGGATATATAAGAAGCATTTTTCATCTCCCTTTTTTTTCTTTTTTTTTTGCTTTTCTTTTTTTTTTTTCCCCAGAGAAACAAAACTGACCTAGGAACAAACTCAGAAAATTAACCATAACTGTATAGACTTTTGTTTTTACTGAAGAGTATTTCCACATCAGTTCCTTACTGTCATCCTTCACAAGATTTCCCATCAGACTGGAAAGTCAGACAGAATAACTATGAATTTTACATTAGCCCGGTACCTTCTAGGACTACATTTTACCAGAGCCAAATCTGATCAGAAAGTTGCATTCTTTACTGAGTCCCAATCTTGTTTTGTACTTTTTCACCCTGGACTCGCATAAAGATAAAACAGTCCAAACTGTGTGGATGTATGAGGAAAGGTTCTAGGCATGTTACTGCTATTTCTGTTCCCTATCACTAGACATTAAAGAAGTACTTTCTAGATTTCCCTCTTCCTATGGGGTGAATACCATCTGCTCAACAATGCACTTAGACTACTGATAAAAAATATCAAGGGGGGGAAGAAGGATCACATGTTGCATGATCTTTTCATACCCGTTCCATTTTCCTGGTAATGTACCCCTCCAGATATTTACAGATTAAATGGTAGCAGATCACACCGTGAGTGACAGGTAACACTAGGAACAATTACCCATATGTCACCAAGTTGCATAAATAAAATGATCCTATAATCTGTGTCAGCAAGACACATTCCTAAGCAAAATGTTAAAAAGGGCATTTCCCATTCTTCATCTCTTCTTGTACTGCATTCACTTGTGCTTTTTCTCAGGCCTTGCAGGAGAGCACCCTATGATTAATTGGACCGTAAAAAGCTGAGTTACTCCTCAATTCCCTTCTATTGGACTGTTGGAGGATCGGTTTGAAGATCTTTGCAGGGATGTACTAAAGGACTGTTATCTGCATCACAGTGGTTTAAACTCCAATTTCCCTGCAAAGCATGGTGTTATCAGACAAGAGCAAAAGTTGAACTCGTATGTTTGCCCTTAGTCCAAGATAAGCCAGTGTGAAGGCAATAATACATTTAGATGAGATTTTTCATAAGTGAATAGGACTCATTTAAAAGCCCAGTTAAACTTTGCAGTGAAGAAATGTCTGGCAGCTGAAGGCATTTATGTGATTCAGGATAGAACATAAGGGCATGAGTATCACATTAAATTATCAGCAGAGATTTCAGTAGGAAACATACTTCAGGATGTGCTGCATCTTGAACACTTTACTGCCTACCCTTCACAATGCATTTTAGATACAGTAAGTAATTTAAGGGAGAGAGTGCTCAATTCCAATAGCCTTTTAAAACAAAAGGAACTTTCAATTTGTATCAATGAACTTGAGTCAGACCTTTGAGAAAGAAAGAAAAAAAAACCCAAATAACACCAGCCACAAAAATCCAAAGCAGATTTACAGGAAACTCCCCATAAATTCTATAAAATCCTTCTGTATATGGAAATAAATCACTGTTGATTAGAATGCAAAATACACAATACGTCAATTATTGCTTTTGTACTTAAATTGTATTAATTTTCAACGATTTAAAAATTTATATATGAAGCTGAGGTATATTTGTGGGGGGGTTTAGCCTGTATGTAATTTGTTATTTATGTTGGCTTTTTTTTATAACTTTTGGAGTCATTAAGAAAAGTAGAATTAGGAAAGCACAAGAATTTTGATACTTATATTCCTTTGAAATGTGAAATTTTTATGGTTTTATTTGCATCTACAATTGGAATAAAATGTCAAAATATTGAAAACTATTAATTTAAAATAAATGAATTTTAGAAGACAGAAGCATTCTCATTTCTTTTAAAAACATTTGTACATTCTATATAATTTCATTCCTGCAGTTAGATTTTTTTTTTTTCATTTTGAATTGCATTAAAACTAAGTCTTGGTAGTGGTTTACACAATACTTAGTTCATCTATTTTCACATGCATAAGACAAAATAAAGAACATTATTTTATTGAATATATAAATTCTGTATTTTTAAAATACCCCAAAAGACTACCATGACTACACAGCATCACTAATATACCAACCTATTTTTAATTTATTTGCAAAAGATTATGTGAGACTGAGAGCTCCTTGTGGTGTCCAGTGAAGATAATAGAGTCCCATTGACAGCAATGTTCTTTGGATGACATTCTGTTGCTCTCACCAGTGACTTGGAGAGAACATGAATTCTCAGATGTCTTTCTGAAATCTCACCCATATAGAAGAAACTGCTTCAGATCATCTCATGAATAATAGCAATTCCAATAATAAGTGCTGGCCCTGCTTCAAAAGGCAAAATTTTGGAAAACAATCTGTCTCTCGCAAAGTGCTTAAACTCAGTTTTCAGTAGCTAGTGCCAAACAATCTATTTTGCATAAATTGAACTGAAGTCCTCCAAGGAGATTTTCTGTTCAGGTTCCCTAGAGATTTCATGTTTGCCAGCTCAGTCCATGTCAAAATTACAGATAAGGGTATGACAGTCAAGTATAAACCTAGCTTGTCTCAGAAATATGTAAGGGAAACAAACCAGTTTTTAATTCAAGTTCCTTGTGATAATTCTGCCTCAGAATTATGAAAATTCAACATGGGGATATGAAAGAAGAATAACACAGTCCTAAATCCTTGTAAATTCCATTTTACCATTGAAAATTCTCTGGTGTTCTTATCCCTCAGTAAATTGCTTTTCTCGGTCCTTTTATTTCTCTGTATCTTTAGTAGAAATAACACCTGTCCTCCACTGAACCTTGCTCTCCTTTATTCCCTTTCAGTCTTTCACTATATATTGTGTGGTTTCACAAAGGAGTAAAACTTTCATCTCTGTATGCATCCTTCAAAGTCTTTGCTGACAGGACAAATTTGTTAATTTCTCATGAATAAATAGCTAATGCTGGAATTACACTTAAAGCATATATAACTGCGAACTTCTGGTGCCAAGTGTTTCCCTTCTGCAATTATTTATGCAGAGTGACACTGAATTTCCTCAGAAAAGGTGCATGGTGTTTCTTTGTGCAGCCCATTTAGATAACATTATCAAACGTTCAAAGACATTTTTATGCTTTGTTCCTGTTGGAACCAGTCCATACGTGGAGCACAGTGATATAAGAAGTTATAGGCAGCTCACACTCTCTCCCAGACTATGTATCTATCTAAGAGCTTTAAAGAGTGAAAGGCTGATCCTTCTTCAATCCTCTGGAAAGCAGAATCTCCTAAAATAAAACAGAAATCACTAAACTTGTACCTTAGATCCACTTTGCACTGGACCTGTAAACTGATCAGTCATAATCACCTTTTGTGTCAACTTCCCTATGTTTGATATATATAACACCTCTTACAGAAAAAAGTCTGTAAATTGCTATTATAGCTCCACGCCAGCACCATATAACTACTCATAACTGGACAGGTGCTCTATGAAACTACTGAAAACAGTATTATTGTCAATTCTTGACACTGAAAAAATATATTCTTTAAATTGATTTTTAAAGTGCTGTCCAAATGCAAGCTCTAATACAGCAAATCGTTCTGTGCAGGAAAACCCTGATTTCTACAAAAAAAGTCAGAACATTTGAGCTTAGGGAAGCCAGGAAAATCAGGCACTCTACATATCTCTGATTACATTTTCGTACACCATCTTGTTACTTTTATGCATGCAGGGTACATTATCATAAACAAGTTCTTTCAGTGATGAAGGTTTTGCTAAGTTTTGATTAGAGGGACAGAGCGTCTCTCCTATGAGAAAAGGCTTAAAGGATTGGGTTTGTTCAGCCTAGAAAAGAGAAGGTGTAGGAGTGACCTAGTTCTGGCCTTTCAGTATCTGAAGGGAACCTGCAAGATGCTTTCAAGGGCACGTATTGACAGCACAAGGGGGAGTGGCTTCAAATGGAAAGACTAGGCTCAGATTAGATGGATAAAATTTTTTACTGTGGAGGGAGGTGGGGCACAGGAACAGGTTGCCCACAGAAGTTATGGACACCCCATCCTATTACCGTAATTTTAGCCCGGCTCTGTGGGGTCCCGCAAGCCCACAGAACCTGGGGCATATTCGGTAATACAGTCAGGTGACAAAGAGGCAGGAAGGAGATTCGCTTTTCATCCTGCTGGATGGTTTATTCCATGCTTACAGCCGAACTCCCAAAGCAAATCTGAAACCCGATCACGAGGGCCCTCGTTTTATCCGGGGCCAGGGAGAAAGGTGGGATTAGGGAATGGGGACCAATGGGAGAATGCCAGGGGAGGGACGAGGCTTACAGCCAACCGGGAGATTCAAACCGGGACAGACCATACCAAGGAACAAAGCATCCCAGGGGATGCTTCTGTTCGCCTCTAACCAAAGGCATCACCGACCCCCACACCATCCATCCCTGGAAGTGTTCAAAGCTAGGTTGCATGGAGCTCTGAGCAACCTGGACTAGTGGAAGGTGCACCTCTCCATAGGAGGGAGGTTGGAAAAGGGTGATCTTTAAGGTGCCTTCCAATCTAGACCCCTCTATGATTCTATGAACTCCAATAATTATTAGTCAGTGCTGCAGTCAGGATGATGCATAGCAAAGCAGACATATGCATGACAAGGCTTTCATGCTGTTAGCACTCGAGACTGACCAAGTGACAATGAACTTCACAGGAGAAGCCAAGTAGCTGCCCTTTGCTCAGGTGGTCAGCTGAGACAAGCTGCCACAAGAATCCTGCAAACCAGTAAATGCAACATGATAATTGTTAATAAAAGGCCACAGGCTCTGTGCGAGCCTAACTCCTGCCTTTTGGCACTGAGCCCTGCCCAGACACAGTGGCACTGCGCCCGCCCTCACACAGTTAAACACCACTTACATGTTGACAGCAGCAGCTCTTGTAAAGCACTGGCAAAGGAAATACGAAATTATGCTGCAGGTGGGCTGCCACTGGCTTGGCAGTCTTGCCTTACACACACGGAGCGCAGTTAATGCTATGTATGCACCTCAGGTCCGGGTGTCTCAGCTAAATTTAAACCAGGTACGACGCTGTTGTCAGTGTAGCTGCAGCGACAGCACAGCCTGCAACAATTCACCCTCAACACCATCAGGAGCTTTGTGCTGCCATGCCCAAGCTGTCAGCAGTTGGAGAGGGGTTCAAACACAGCTTCTCTTTAGCCCATACATTATCTCCTACAGCTGTAGTCGGTTCAGAGACAAGAAGAAAGAGGTACTCAGAATCTGTTTATGGTGTGTAAAGGTTTTGCCTAAGGATAGGGATCTCCAGTGAACCTGCAATAAAATACACATTGATTCAGCAATTTACTGCGGGTCAGTTGTAGGTCACTGGTGGGGTGAGGGAGAAGTTCCTGACCTGCTGATCTGACAACGTTAAGACCATCTGTAGCTGGAGAATCGAGGTTGTGACAGTTCAGCTATCTTATTTGCATATTTAGAGAAATAAAAGGCTCGTTATTAAAATGTTAAATATATTACAATTTACTTAGCTACTGCATATGCATGACTAAAAGCATTATTCTTTGATACATATAATGGATTTAATTAGGACAACCTAATTTCACCAAGACAATTATAAAGGATCTGGCGAGACCATTGGAATAATTTAAGTAGCTTCATCTTCTTAATTCAAGTAGCTTGAGCTACTTAAATTGGTTTTGCTTGTATCTTTGACAAAATTATTGTAGATACTTACTTTTATGAAAAAATATAATAATCTAAATCAGCATCTGGTTACCAAATTATAAAGTTTCTTTTCTTCTCCATGAACATAAAATACAGAAATATTTCAGAGTTCAGATAGTTTCCAAGAGAAGTCACCTAAGTCCCACCACACTCAAACCAGTTCTCCTGGAACATGAAACCTAGGATATGGAGTCTCATCCTTTTGCCCTAGTACAGTACTTCAGTGGGGTTAATGCAAATTCACAGTATTTTAAATAAATTAAAAATTAGATTAAAATCAAGTCATCAGATATACCAGAGATTTTTTCTTTATTCTCAATTAAGAATCTTCTTCTTACTGATTAAGAATAATCATAATTATACTTGTTCACAGTAATCAAGGAGTATTAGTAACCAATATTATTCTTAACACTGTAACTTAAATACAAATTATTTTAACAGCATTCAGAATGGGAACAATAATGGTGAACTACAGAATAAGTTATTTAGTTCTGTTATTCAGTGAGTGCATAACAGTTTCTTGGGCAGTTTTCTGGCATGCAAGTAAAAAGCCAGACATCTAACTACCACAAATGTGACTTTGAGGGTTATTTTCAATTAGATATCATGCAGGTAGATCTCACTACAGATGGAAAAGAGTAGGGGAAGAAAATGAATTAGGTGTCCCAATAATTTGAAGTATTTTTTTATTTAAAGAAAAAAAAAATTAAAATCCCCCCTGTGAAACAAACAAAAAAACCCAAACACCAAACAAACAAACAAACAAAAAAGCACCCAAAGAAAACCCCCAATGAAAAGTTGGAAGCATCTACATGGAGAATCAATGGCTATCCACTAGGGAGACCAAAGATTAATCTTTGAATGACAAAAGAGAGATCACCTCAGCTAACATCATATGGCTACAAGAAGGCAGGTCCAACTCTCCTAGTCATCCTTAACTCCTTTTGTAGTCAGTGGAAAATAACAGGCTTGTGTATGTAATTTACTTTTTTCCACTTGTACTCTTAATCTTCTTCAATGAAATTTCTCTGAAGGGATATTTTACTTCCCTGTTAATTCCAGCGTAGCAGTCTCTAATTAAATTAGTAGCTCTCGGGCAACAAGGACTTAAATTGTCAGCATTAAGTTTAAAGTTGTCATGCATCCTGTATAAAGTATTACACTTCACGCAGAGTTTCACATTAAGTAAAAAACATGAAGAGAAAGGAAGATATCTGGGTCCACAAAAGCACCAGAGCTGAGGTGAACAGATCTATGTCTTGTTCATTAGCCAAATGCAATTATTCTAAGACCTTTCCCGCTCATTATGCAAACAGCGTAGTGCTGAATTATGAACAGCCCTTCCAAACAGCGTCCCCATCAAACAAGTGAGGGAGACATATATTCTATCCTGAACTTTATTACAGTTGAACAAATATTTATATCCTGAAGGAAATTTCTGCATTTCAGAATTCCTTGTTCTCTAATAAGGGTGAACAGTCAAAGCAGCCTCACAGGTCTATGGTTGTGTTTACATTCTGAACTATACTTTGAATTACAGTTTCCTGGGAATACACTGTAAGTGGAGAAAATTGCTTTTGACCTTTTTAGTTAAAAAGTATAACACATTTAAAGTGGATTTTTTTTCATACACAAGACCTATTTTTCACAAATTTATGCAGAAATAAATTCGAGGCAATTTTGTGGTTTTTTTGCTCAAAGAAATTTTTTTGTATTAAATACAAATGTTGTATTAAATGTAATTGCAAAAAACTAATGTTAAAAAATTAAAAAGAAAAGGCAGAAATTTGCTACCTACTTTTAATGATTTACTATAACCATTGAGCATTATATCCATTATCTCAAAGGACCAGAATTCCTAATATTTCACTGCAATCATCTTTCATTCAAAAGTGGCATTTTTGTGTTTTTCTAGTTTAACAACAGCCTGGATAAATGGACATTAGACCTAGATGGTATTCCTGTAAGTCTAAATCAAGTAGAAGTTCTCACTTTTGGAAATAGTGACTGACCTGTGGACAGCAGTATTCCTCCAGATAATGGCTTGGCTCATCTCTGTCCTGTTAATCCTGTTGCATGGATATAGCTGGCAACTGATTTATTTGGAATACTTCTCTGATTTTCCTGCTTTCTACTAAGTGGTCCTTTATATTTTGCACTGATCCAGTAGTCAGCACATTTTACTGTTTCCTGCCCCATCAGGCACATAGACTGAAGTTGTTTTTTGACTTTTCCATTAACTGCTATAGATCTGAAAGCATTCCTCATTATTTTCTTTACCACACAATTTAGACAGTTATTTATCTTCACTGAATTTGCAGTTCTGTCTAACATCACTTTGGCAGAGCTTGTACTAAGCTTATCTGGTCACAAAGCTTCCTATATTCGTTGCCATGGCGCATGTGTTCACAAATTAAATTTTACGAATTAGTTAAAAGTTTGTAATGTACTTTAAAAATTTATAAAGGTAAAACCAGTAGTATTTTATACCTTAATGCACTTAGGAAAAAAAAAAAAAGAAAAAAGAAACTAAACAGCACTTGGGTTGCACATTTTTTCCATTTTACGGGAGACTTTACATGATCCTTAAATTTGGGTTCACTTACTAGGTCAAGGCAGGTAAGGACAATGACTGTTTAGTGTGTGATTTAACCGGGGCATAACTCACTTAAATGTAATTGCAAAGTGAATATTACCCATTTACTTTCCCAATAATCTGCCCAATTAATCAGCCACAGAAGGTCATCCAGCATTAGACAGTGTTAGACTTCATGCAAATCTTCTGTAGCATTCATTCATTTTATGTTAGCAGACCCACCATAGAATGTAGAATGCATTAACTCAGTAGTAGGGGAAAGAGCTTTATGGACCTGACCAATGCAGCTTACTTCAAGTACTCTAAGTAGGAGGGATAAGACTTTTGCAATTAATACCATATTACCCTAGAAGATGCAGTTTTCACCATTTCTTTATTTTCTGTTTTTCATTACATTGCTAAAAAACTACAAGAGAGATCACCTTGATAATAGAAATTAAAAAATGGATTGTCCACTTCCAAAAAGGTAACCAAGGAACTCACTAAAGAATCATAAAATTCCCAATCAAGAATCATATATTTTCTTAATTTTCAACTCTTTTTCTGACCCAGTCAGTTTGCAGACTATCCTGTTTAGTTTTGTTTTGAGTGTTGAGGGTATGTCTGTAGTCAAAACCAAGCTGGGCTTTTTTACTAGGAAGAAATTTTCCAAAGCCAAGCTACAGGTTAGGCCATCTGGGTATGCAGTGTAAGGCATTCAGACCTCTAAGTGAGACCCTGCTCAGTTCATTGCTCTCTGTAGAATCTAGTTATGTGAACTTAAAAGTTTCCTTCATGGAGGATTATTACCGTAATTTTAGCCCAGCTCTGTGGGTTCCTGCAAGGCCACAGAACCTGGGGCATATTCGGTAATACAGTCAGGTGGCAAAGAGGCAGGAAGGAGATTCGCTTTTCATCCTGCTGGATGGTTTATTCCATGCTGACAGCCGAACTCCCAAAGCAAATCTGAAACCCGATCACGAGGGCCCTCGTTTTATCCGGGGCCAGGGAGAAAGGTGGGATTAGGGAATGGGGACCAATGGGAGAATGCCAGGGGAGTGACGAGGCTTAGAGCCAACCGGGAGATTCAAACCGGGACAGACCATACCAGGGAACAAAGCATCCCAGGGGATGCTTCTGTTCGCCCTTACCCAAAGGCATCACCAACCCCCACAGAGGATTCCTACTCCAGCAGGGGTGAACCGATCTCAGTCTACCCACCAACCTAGAAGTAGCTGTACCAGAAAGAATATATTTTTTCCTCCATATTAACTTTACTAATATTATTAATATGTTTATAAAACCTAATTTGAATATTTTAAACCTGATCTATGTGATTCCTTATATACACAATAATTTAAATATAAAAGAATTGTTATGACTTTAAAAATCTAAAATTAGTATTTTAGCTCAATATCAGAAACTTTTAGGGTATCTACTGAGAACTTTTCTTCAAAATCACTTTCAGATATTTAGAAACAGAATAATAGTCAAATGGAAAATTACATGATAAAAATAATTTTCAGGATATAACATCATCAAAATTTTGTAATTTAATTTAATAATGAATTATTTTCCATTCACCAGTATTGTCTGAAGGTATTTCCCATATATTGGAGAAAAGTTTATACTTGCAGAGATAATTTATTATTTATTAACCTTTCTTCAGTAATAAAGGCACACTTTAAAAATTAAACTGTTGTGTGGGTTGGTAAAAGCTTTGCACATGATGGTTTTGTGACAAAGCTGAAGCCTTGAAACAGCTTTGAAGTAGACGTTTGGCAGTGCTTCAAAGCTGAGAGAAGGCACGGCATAAAGGACTGTTCCCACTTTTCCCTACATAGGAAATAAAAAGACTAAGGCAGAAGGACGCAGTTAAATGGACGAAAGATTAAACCTGGTTTTGCCAATTGGGTAAAACATAAAAAGAATAAAAGACATGAGTTTTCTTGGTTTAAATACACAAAAAAGAGGTAGAACATATCTGAAAAGACTTTTGAAAGAAGAGTATAGCTGACTGAATAGTCCAAGTTTAAAGCTAGAAATTGTATAAATTGTTTTGAAAGAGAGGAAAATTGCTGGGTTTTTTTGAAGAGAGATTTCCTCATATTTATATACCATTTATTCTTTTTCAGAAAATTTTAACTGTGATTTTTCTCAGTGGATCTCTTCTGAAGAAATCAAACAATTAACACCTCCTCCATTAGCCTGTTCTTCATTAAGGGACATTCAAATTTTCCTTAATGACAGAAAAAGAAGCAAAAGAGAAGAAAGCCCTTCCAGATGTACTGCCAGAAATGAAAGCAATTCCAAAGAGACCCATACATAACATAAAGTAAATAAATGCTAAGGAATTTTTAAAATAGGTAAAACAAACACCTGTCAAATAGTTTATGTACAGCTGTTCAAATTTTTGTGCAGAGAAATGTACTAGATTACTTATCTAACAGTTAAAATTTGGTTCTTTTGGCGTTAAACAGATTTTGCATGTATATTTAGATCAGATTGTTTTCAATGCTAAAAGAACACATGCATTAGGAATTACTGCAGAAATCTAATCTGTGTTTCAAACTTCTAAGGCATGGAATTTTTTTCTATTGAGGGCCAATAAAAAGCTAACAGAAAATAGACAAAATAATTTGCACACAGAACAATCGTAATAGCACAATTGTGCTGGAAGCTGGAGGGCTGTGATTTGCATACCACACAATCTAGGGGAGAATAAATTTCATTCATCGAGGCAGGAGATGATAAGGATGCAATCGTGGACTTCAGGGCAGGGAGGTAAAAGTCTCACCCTGACTTGCGGTCATTCAGTGCCACATTTACAGCCTCTGTGGAACAAGACAATATTCTGAAACAACAGAAAATGATAGTCAAATAAAGGGTCATTCTACCCAAAGCAGAGTGGGAATGTGACAAAATTACAGGTTTCATTTCCATGCCTTCCTAGGTGCGCAGCTCTATTACAACTCGCCTAATAGTACTGCAGTAAAACATCACTCACATTAACGATACCAGAAGCTGTGTCCTCAAAGCACTGTTGCTAAGATTGTCTAGAGCTTCTGCTCGTAATAATCCAAAGCCCTCAGGTCAAAGCATCATCCAAATGTCTGTACCCAAAGTAAAATACATATTTTCAGTTATTACATGTTTAAAAGCAGTCTATTCTTTAGAGCTTTTCTGCATCACAGGGAACCTGATTGTCTGCTGGCATATTTACAGATAAAGTTCTTCATTTCATAAAAATTCAAAATCAAAACAAACAACTTGATGACAAGATTCTTCTAAGCAAATGACACAAACAAACAAATAAATAACATTAATGGCAATAAAAAAGCAGGGCAAACCCCACAACACTGTTAGGGAATATAAACTCATCTTTCTGCAATAGCTGAGAGAAGGAGAACTACCCCAAAAACAACAGAAATTCCAAATTATGCTGTTTTAACCAAGTATCGTCTCAGCAAGTATGAATTTAATCACAAAAATTCAATGATCTTCTGTTATTACCTAACGAAATACACTCTCCCTTCCATATAATGAAATATACTCCCTTCCACCCAAAGCAAGCTGCACTATTACAGCCTCTTACTAATTAGCCAGGACTTCATACCATGCTGTTGTTTCTTCACAGCCTTGGCTTCAGGAGCCAGCATATTAACTACAGCCCACACAAAGAACACCCAGAAATCAATTTATATGCCACCTTTTCACCTCTCTTGATTTCAAGGAACAGCTGCTTTTCTCTTCTTCTCCTTCTCAGTAATCATAAAAACCAACAGGGTTCTGCCAAAAGTGTTTACAAAATCCACCAAAACTGCAAAACAGAGCAGATGTAATGTTTAATTTATTTTACTTACTGACAACCATACAAATACTAAGCAAAGGTCTCACAAGCTCAGCTGTTTTTTGTGTCTGCCAATCATCAGATTTTCAGGTTTTTTAAATTCACTAATTATTTACTAAATTAAATTTAGTAAAATAAATTTACTGATTTTTTACTAAATCACTAATTATAACCATGAATTTCATACTATGAAGGTAGCTAGGACAATGCCTCAATATACAAGATCGAGGAAGACATTAATCCATATCTCTCCTGCTACAGAAAGCTACTATTATAATACTGCTTAAAGGAACTAGTTGCATTTAAAACCAACATACTTAATTCTAGAGTCTATGTTACTGCAAAATATTTGCATGTCTTACATAAATAATGCAAACAGTGAGTGAATACTTGTCTGGCATCAGTGTATTTCCTGAACAGGTCTGAGGGAGAATACAATTGTATTTCTTTGCAAGTGGGAGATTATTGGAAACTTGAAAGAAAACTTGCAATTTCTCTTGTAGATTTTGGGAGGAAAAGAAGAAAAGAAGCAATCTCTCATTAAAATAGATGCATTAATATTCTGTATTATTTATTCCCCATGTAGGAATATTTTTTTTAAAAAATCATTTTTTACATGATTTCCATGCTTTCTCCTCCCTTCTCCCCATCAGCACAGCATCCTAAAAAAACAGACTAACCAAAAGGACTATGTATCAGCTTTTTCTGACAGGTTTGGAATGATCTCTCCCTGTACTAATTAGGAGGATCCTTGGGTGTTCTCTTACAGCATGTACTAAAACTTGGTCTCCGAATTAACGCTATAATCCACCCACTATTAGATTAGAAGTACCACACTTTTTTTCTTTTTCACACTATGATCTCATCTACCATCAAGGACTAACGTGTTTAGCTTGTCAAAATGTGAAAAATTAACTGTTATAAATCTAAGATGTGATATAACTTGTAAAAAATATTTTGGCATTATGAAAACATTGCCAAAAGAAAATAATGTGTGAGTCCATTAGTACCTGAAGGGTATTATCAGCTACATCCACAAACATTCTCAATGAAAAAAATGTATTTGCTTTTCTTTAGAAGTGATAGCAGTTGTCCATAAGTAGGTCCTACTTTATATACAGGCTTATATTCATGCAAGGGATTTCAGCAATTTCTTAGTGAAGGTTATTTTCCACTTCTCTCCTACCAGCCCATGCAAACATAAAACCCACTGCTGCTTTGTGTCCTGCCATCCTCAGACACAGCAGGTGTCATTTCATTCCTTCTTCTCATGCAAATGTGAAATCTTCCAACTTTAAATACATATGTGTTTGTAGACACAATAGGAAGCACTGTTGTTCTTCTTACTCTGGTACAACAATTTGACAGCAATTGGTCAAAAGGCATCACCTTTATGGGCCAGATAACAGTGAAGGAAGACGAGCTGGACTATCCTGAAGTATGGCTCATCTGCCTACAGAAAGATGAGCACAATGTACCACTTTGGTGAGAACTTTGGAGTTGAAAGACATACTTTTAGAAATTTTGCAGGCAGCAAATAGTATCTTGCAATGATGAAACAACAGCATACTGGGCTGTATCAGTACAAGTGTTGCCACCACTTTCCCTTTTTTTGACACCACAGGACCACATCTGGAATATTATGTCATTTTGGGCTCCAAGGTATTAAAAAAAATTGGAGAAATGGAGTGCCTACAACAGAGGGCTAGCAATGTGGTAAAGGGGGACTTGAGGACATAAGGTAAGGTGGTGAGAGCTGGCTTTCTTCAGTCAAGAAAAGACTTATCACTGTCTTCAGAGAAGTTGTTCAGTGTGGCGGTATCTCCACCCTTAAACACTAAACTTTGGTGGCAACACACTAAGATTTCACTTTGAGTAGAGGTTAATACAAGATGACCCTGAGAAATCAGATCATCTATATAGAATTTGAGTGGGTATGGAAAGTAGCAGTGACTCTCTACTTCTGTTGATACACACAGAGGCCATTTCCTAAGTAATTTTGTTCAGAACAGAACTGGTATATCCCTTACAGCTACTTAAGAGATTCAACATCAAATTTCCATGTTAACTACGACTGTAATCTTTAAATGACATTTGTCAGTCAAAAATAATGAACGTACTTCTCTCTTATGAGAGAAGAGATGATATTTTTTTGTCTAGAAAAAAATATGAAAGGATTTCTATAGTGCTCAAGGAGATATTTTCTCCATCACCAGCCAGTGAGAGAAAAATTTCAGTAAAACTTGTCATGCACTCTTTTCTTCCAATTAACATATTTTCACAATACAAATATTCTACTTAAATTCATTTACCTCCTCGTCTGAACCATTCTTAATGCCAGTTCTTTGTACAGAACTACCATAGTGCTTTTTTTGGTTATTTTATTTTTTTGTTATGGGAGAAGGAGGTAAATAATCAGCCCTTTCATGGGGAACCTTATGACTAGCTCCTTGTTCCTGACAGATTCAATGGATATGCCAATACCCTGCAAAGATCAGTTTCACTTTCGAAGTCTCATGATAATTTCATCTCACAGTTAATGTCATCTTCACACCTTCCAGCAGCACATGATGCCACCAATCTCTTCTTTTGTGAAAAGAATTCTTTCTCGTGTTTTATTTGGAGTGACAGTGACTGAGCCACTACTACTCTACCCCACGAGTAGATAAAAAAAGGGTGTTACAGGGAATATATCTCCTTATATCACCCAAAGACATCCTTCAATACCACACTAATCTCATCTATAAAGAGCCTTTAATAACAGATGAAAGGAGATGTCAATACACTCTTTCACAACATATCATATTTTTCCGTTTTCCACTACAAATGATGCTTCTATGCATGTGACTGGATAGGAGAAAAATATTGGTTTACAGAGTTAAATAGATGATTCATCTTTGGAACTGAACAAACTACTCCTTTATTCCCCCCTCCCAAAAAGCATATGTATTAATGTACATATGCATTATTTTCCTCCACATAAAAGTGAAGTGTGGCTTAAATAAATGCTAAATCTGATTCCATGCTCCCTGGCAGCAAGATGAGATTTCTTTAAGTTATTATAAACACAATATCAACAAAGTGTACTGCATACAAATAACATTTAAAAGTGTAAGCACTCAGAAACTGATTTGTATTTTCCAGAACTTCTCATTACCTTTAGTCACTTTCAGAATGCATCAGAATTATCCCCATTCTATCTCTTACAGTACTACTTACAAAACAAGTAAGAACACATAAAATATGGTATTAACATCTTCCATTTGATTTAAAATATACATACCAAATGAAATATAAATCCAAGGGGATATTAAAAATCCAATGGATCAACACCAAAAAATATCCCTTCATATGCTGACACATTTCACTATATGAACAAGCGTATTTTATTTTTCTTTCAAGTTAATGGAATTGATCACTTTTTCAATTAAAGGCATAAAATAGAACAAATGCAAAAGATGGCAACAAAAAAAAAATAATACGGTTCAAATATTTCTGCATAAAAATCCAGATCTTCAATGGATATAAATTAGTTCAGAAGCTTAGAAATAAATAAGATATGCAAATTCGCATATGCAAATGCCCCAAAGTCCACATCAGAAAAAAATACATGAGTTATAGACTACAGATTTTCACATATTAAGTTAATCAGGTGCATTACTTTTTTAGATGAAACTTCAAGAATAGATTTGTTATTAACATAGATACACAAAATTTGAATCAAAGTGTTCAAAGATCTTTTGTTTGGGATTGCATGGCTATGAAATATAGAAATGGAAATTATCTTAGTTAAAGTAATTTTGTTTCTTTTTTTCCTCACATCAGAAGTCTGCTGCAATTGGTGAAACTTGGCCAGCTCAATAGAAATAACAAGAAAATAAGAAGTCTACTCTCTGTGTGCCACTCCAAACAATGGTATTTAAAGAGAAGAGTATAAACCAAGAAGGAATTGCTTTGTTTTTCTTTCAACGTAGTTCATGTTTACAGCAGATAAACAACGCAAACATATTTAATTCCCAAAGTCATGCCCCTTTCAGTACCTGCAACCTAATAAGAGCACATGAAAAACTATTGATTTCTGAAATCTCATGAAACCCCCAGAAGAATCTGGTGCCATCTTTCATGACATAAATACAAAGCAACAGATTCTGATGCCTCTGACATGTTTTTAAATGTCACTAATAATATTTTACTGATTGATAAAGACATTAAAATTTGATTAGTCTGAATAAAAATACCCTTCATGTTTTCTTCTCCACACAAATTATTATATTTATTACAAAATCAGTTGTGGAAGCTCTTTCGCTTTCTAACTGTGCTAATGATTTTAGAGTGTGCAAGAAAATTCTCTTTACTACTGTTGAATGTCCTCAGAAATCACAAGTTCTCAGCAAACTCTCTGGTTAAGGCTCAGCATGTTTAGATAGATTCTTGATCAATAATGAAATGTTCTTAATAAAAAGTTTAACTTCTGCTCATGGGATATTGAAAGAAACTAAAAAGTGTAAGGATTGCTTTGCAGTACATAATTTTGTCTTTACCCCTGTGCTGTGAGAACAAATACCTATGCAGTCAATAAATAACACTCACCAAGACAAAGCATCAAGGTTGCGTTTAGGGGTTCCATCCTGCTAGCAGAAGCAAAAATCCATAGGAGGACGCCTGGGACATGAGAAGAGCACAAAATTGCTCTGAGCCACTGCGCTCACTGATAAATGGCACACTAAGAAAAAGACATTACTTTCCTCCCTCATACTGGTAGCACTAACGGAAATCTATAATAAGTTATTTCCAAGATCATGCTTCATATTATTTAAATTCTCCCCCAACATATAAAGTAAAATCTTAAGAAGCAGATGGAAACCCAAGCCGTACTCTGGGACATGGAAAGCTTTCATTACTTACAACGGACAAGACAAAGAATGAGGATGATACAACAGTTACTACAGCCTAGGACACAAGAGAATTAGCTTTGGTTTTCTGACCCTCCCCACAGTAAAACTCTCTCTAAAACACAGTCAACTCGCATGGTGTTTGGCTAAGCTAAACCAAGGCTCAGAAGTGTAACTGTTCCCTTTCTGAGTACAGAACTCAGATGGTTTCTGCAGTATATTTCAATGAAATCCATCTCTCCTCTTGAGATTTCAAAGTAGCAAATCCATGTGTGAGGTTAATATTGTCCCTGCCCAGCTCTGCGGGGTCCCGCGTGCCCCCACAGATGCCTGGGCAGGTTCAGTATTACAGTAGCAAAGAGTCAGGAAGGGTATTTGCTTGCATTCCGGCAGGAGAATTTATTGCATCTTCACTGTGGAAGGTCGCCTTGGCAAATACCCAGACTATCCAGAAGTTCACAGTTTTGTCTGGGGGTGGGGAAAGGTGGGACCAGGTAACAGGGACCAATGGGGGAGCTCTGGGGGAGTGACAAGGGGCAGAGGCCAACAGCCAACCAGGGAATTCAAACTGGGGTACATTACCATAAGAGAACAACACAGCTTGGGAGAAGACTTTTGATCACTTTTAACATAAAGTATGTTCACCGGCCACCACATGAGGTAGGAGAGGATCCAGCAGTCCCAGAGTTCACAAAGGGGCCAGCTCTGCAGACCGTATGCAGCACACATCTCTATGAATATTCACTAGTGTTTAAAAAGAGAATATTATTACAACAGCTATGTCTCATGAATTATGAACACTGCAGACTTTGAATTCCTACAAACAGAATTCAGAAAGCTTGCTGGAGCCCACCTCTCAATGAAGGTAGCTGTGTTTGGAATACTGATCCTAGACATTACATATTAAAAGTACCAAAACCATGTAAGCACCAAAAAAACCCCTTCGAACGAGTTAGTTCAAACACCTTGTTTTGTTTAGTTTGTATCTGGCAAGGAGTTCTTTTGGTACTGCTAGGAGTAAAATATGCCAACAGTACTGTGGCCTAGCCAAATAGGAGACAAGAGGAATAGTATGTCAAGAATCTTGCCAAGGTTTAGCCTGACATTTGGAACAACCCACTCTTTGATAAACCTAATTAATCCCCATTTCATGACCTTTTAACATTGTGCTGGCTGAATGCCTATATATTTCAAACCCTGCGAAAGAGGAGTTAGAGTGACCTCCATATCCCAGTGATGGGCTGTCATTTGGACACAGCACATCCTTCATCAAGAAGTAACACACAGTACTTAAACACCTAACACACGCTGAGCTTGAAGATTTAAAGACTGCTTGAGTGAAATGTTTTGGGATAAGTAACTTATAAGTATTTACCTTATGCACATTGCTGCAGTTTCTGATCTTTATGAACATAAAACACATGGACACCCACGGTTTCTGGGTAGTTACTGTTGGTTATCCTGAAGGATGACTCATGGCTGCCCATAAAGTCAAGTATAAATGGTTCTTAAGACAGCAAACCCAGTAAATTAAAAACTATTATAATTTGTCAATCATGTTGTCAGGAGATGGCAAGTTCCTTTAAAGAGATCTTACCATTACTACATTGGTTCAGACAGAGAAATGTGACCAAATCTAAAAATTAATTCTTTAATATATGGGTAGAGGTTTTCAGAAAATATACATCTGTATGAATTTGGATAGGTTTCAAAAATCTAAAAGAGTGAGAGAAACTAATATAGGCAGTCTTATCCAAACTTATTTTTGTTCATGTGCTTTCATTCAATTTTTCCTTTAATAAATTTTTTGCATAAAATCAAAATAGCAGAATTACACTAATCCAACCATACAGGGTTGAAAAGCAGACAAAAAACATTTGCAAGTGACTTCAAATAACTTCAGCTGTTTATCTCTGTCTTACAAAATTACGATAATAATGTCCAAAACCATAGGAACTTTTAAGAACTATGGGGTTTCTTAACCATTTTTGGGGAAATAAGTTAATAATGAAAATTTCATTTTTATCTCTTTCATAGACACAAGAGCTTCTATGAGTTTTTAGGGCTTCATTTCATCCCAAATGAAGATAACCTTGTAAGATTTAAAATATTTTCCCAGCATCAAATCTGAAGAAAATAAATTTTGTTTGAGGCAGTGGAGCAGATCAGAGAGTAACTTGGTGGTATTAGTTCTTAAAATATGACACTGAAACATTTATCAGAAATTTCTAAAATTAAGTCAATTTTCACAATATTATTTATGAAAAAACCCAAACAAACAACAAACAAAGAGTAGAGAACTACTGTGCATCCAGTAAGAGCACTACGACAGACTTCCTAGGAATCTTCTAAGTAAGTGAATAAAATGGGGAAATTCAAAATGGGAAAAAAAAAATCCATACTCTGAGAAATTTAGTAAATGCTTATAAATCTCCCCCTCAAATGCCACCTTGAAAAACACCTACACTTTTGTTACAAAGAAACCATGCCCACAAAATCACGTCACTTATAAATGAAAAGAAAATTATGATTTGCCTAAGCATTTTTAAATCAGCTCCTGTTCAAGTCGTTACCTGTTAAAAGATATTCACTTGTAATAATTATGAGGTAACACATTTGAAGTCAGTAATCCACACAGGCTTGTGCCTTTGAGCTTTTCTAGAAGCAATTTCTCAGTGAAAAGAAAGCAAGGGCGAAAGATGGAAGTATATTTATTATTAGAAACAGCTGGTGTTTCAGACTAATTGGGAAATGAAGGGGTGTTAATAAATTCGGGGAGATTAATTTAGCAGGCAAAGCGAGTTGGCCAAATTCCTTAAGAAGTGGAATATTGCATTTATTTTAAGTCCACAAAAATACAGCTGAAGTAGTACAGGGCTAACTGCAGTAGGAAGCAAAAAAACACATAGAAAAGTTAAATGGTTTCAAAAAATATATATGCAATATATTTAAATAGAATAAAGAGTTACATGGCCCATGGTGAAGTGCAGGAAACTATGATTTTCAGAATTAATGTATGTTAGAATTGTGAGGATATCTTCGCGTACAGCAAAGCTGTTAATATTCAACAGCCCAGTCTAGCTCAGTGTGTGCTTCTAGCACACTTACTGTAGGGAGAACAGGGGAAAAGTTTTTTTTGACAGGCTGAACTTTAAAAGAAGTAGGGTGTTTCAAGCTGCTGAGGAAATCTGGATTGTGAAAATAAACCCCTGAGAGATGGATTATTGGGCAGGTAATGGCAAAAGGCATCTGATAAATTGCAGAGTTATGTGGTAAACTTATTTATTACATGCCTATGCCATTTGTCACAGGGCTGTCTCATTTATCACCTCCCCATGCGAGATGCATATATTAATATTGCACACTGCTATCATTGCCTGACAGCTTATGATCCTCTTTGTGAAATTCATACATCATTTTTCCCTGCTCTCTCCTATCAAAAGATGTTCCATCCAGCTATATTTCCAGATAAATGCTAAGAAAGTATTCCTGACCCACCTGGTGTCATGCTGTATGCTACTAATAATCTAGAATGTAAGTTATGTATTTTCCTATACATACTGTAGGGTCAGTCATTGCCATCCTGTTGCTCATGGATTTATTGTATCGTGATAGGTCATTGATCAATCAGCAAAAGCAACCTGATATTCTCACTCAGCTGGAATGGATCTTGTCAACACCGCTCTGCTGTAACACCAGTTTAACAAAATGGCTGATTCATGAGAATGCTTCTTGCAGTTACTGTTTATTTGTGGGACCATGTTAGCTCTCAGCAAGAGCTTAATACTACCTTTCACTGAAACACCCACATCCAAAGGCTGCAATTGTATGTTCTTAAACTTCATTTAAGAATCATAGCAGTAGTTTCCTTTGAGCCAGCCAAGGCTCTCGTAGATATACTGTATGCAACAGAGTGAAACGCAAGTCATGGAAAACTTTTGGTATGGTAATTTTGATTACTAAGCTGGTAATTGGTTATTTTGTTATTAAGCTATGAGAGATACATAGTTCTTGCTCCCTTTCTGTTTCTTCTGTTTCTTTAAACCTTCCTGCGTTTGAGAGATAAAGGTTTATCATCCTTACGAGCTCAAATACAAACTCCCTATTAAAAACCCTCTAGGGATGTACTTCTTGTACCTGCGAGACACCAGAAGCTCATGTGGGAAAAGAATAGTTCTTCCTGAAGCAAAAAGGTGAAAATTATAGGTAATAAAATCAAAGAGGAACACCCAGTTACAACTGGAGCTCTCAAGGAACGCAACAAACAAGAAATTATTTAAACAAGTATGAAATCTGTTCCTGTAGATATCTGGACCCACTAAAAAGTATAGAAGCAAGAAGCTATCCCCAGGGAAAAAGTGCATAGTTGTTTTTCTGACATAAATTCAACAGTCTACAATTAAATGTCTCAAGCAAAAACCACTTCCTTTCCTTTTTTTTTTTTTTTCAATTTCAACTTTTTGAACTTTCTTTCTTCCAGATTTTCTAAGAAAACTCTGTCAGTTTGCCTTGTTTGGAAACACAGTAGCTTATTCTCTCCTCCCCCTTCCTGAATAAAGTAGTGAAAGTCAAGTTAAAAATTTTGACACAATTTTAAGGCTGTCCTATGGAGATGTAAAGAACAAAATGAACTTGATATATACTATTTTGCATGTAATTTTGAAATGGAGAAAAACTTCATAGTTAATTATATCAGCATTTAGATCAACTAATCACAGATATATATAGATGGCTTCTGAAAATTTATATTCAGGTCCTAGCTGGGATCATCAGACTGAGAAAACAACTGCCAGAAGATTTTGTATAAAGAAATTAAAATTTTAAAAGCTGCAGAGTCGTGTCTTGCCATATTATAAGTTTGGTAGGAAGACAAAAAATATCAACTGGAATCAGAGAGAAATAACAAAGAAACATAGTAATACAGAGAGACAAAGAAATTTCATTAGTATTTCCATGGAGTCTTCATAATGCAGACAAACAATGTTTTCAGGGAAAAAAATATATTTCATATGGAATTTAACAGACTTGAGCAGTCTTTTGCCATGGAAATAGGGCCATAGTTTGCAAAGGTTAATTTTGTAAAAGCACACGGAAAAGCACTGAAAGGCTTAAAAATGAAACGTGTCATACAGACTCCATATAGTGTACAATCAGAAAAATGTTCACGAGAAATCTTCAAGAGAGAGGTACATTCTTAATATATTCAACAGAACTGAGCTCTGGGTAATTGTAAACCATTCACTGCAGGTCAATATGATAGCTGAAGTTCCACAGAAGTATTTTCCCCAAAATACACAGGAATGTTTGGCTCACCTGATGGGTACCCTTTGTACTGCAGGGTATGTAGGGCATGCAAAAGTGAAGCTAAAACCTAAAATGATGACATATGTATCTTTTGCAGGACATGGATTGGTTACAATGAATCAAAAACATGTCAAACATTAAATATAGTTCTGGGACCATTCATGTAGAAAGGCAGTGAAATGTTAAAGATTGATTCCAGAATGTCTTTACCAGCACAAGGGAGCTGACAACAGAATATAAAATTCAGTTGACAGAATGCAATTGTACTGTCACAGAGGCATCGAAAAAATACTGGCAATAAAAATTTTAATGAGAAATTTGATTGATTAAAAAGGATAAAAAAAGAAAAAGGGAAGAATCTACGGGATTGATCAACATCCCTTTTAATGTCAAAAGTGGAATTACTCATAGAGCTCCTGATGCACTAAAAAAATATATGAGAAGAAAACACTTTCACATACACACCACTTCAGTCAAGGTGGGTTCACTGGCCCTTTCCAAAACTTTAAAGTAAGGGTTGTTGAAGCAGATACATTAGAGAACTTATTACACCAAGAACTACATTCTATTCACTGTAACTGATAGTTTATAGAAGAGAGATCAGGGAACATCAAATGAGAAAGTTCTGATATAAGCAGCCTGCAGTGGCAGTCACAGTTTAAAATGCTTGGATCAAATAGTTATTGGAAAATATTAATTCTTAATAGTTACGGCTACTCTCCAGAAATAGCACTGCTGGAGCAGAGGAGCTGCAGGGCTGAGAGTCAGTGGTTCATAATTAGTTTATAAGAAGCTCAAATGTTTTGCAAAATTTATGATTTTAAACACATTGTCAATCCTGTATTTGACTAATAACCACAGGATTTTAGAAAGGGCTTTTTTAAGTCCCTCCCTCCTATTAAAAAAAAAAAAAAGATTCAAACTCCCAAACATAAACAAACAAAACCTCCAAAACCAAAACAAAACCGCTATGATAATCAAAAGATGAAAAACATTTATAACCATAAGATAGTGTCCACAAGAAACAGGCAGCCATGATAGATATTTCTTGTAGAAAGAGTCAAGTAATGTCAGTAAATCAGGGATGTTTGAGTGATGGGACTTAAGAAAATGTTCTATTCAAAGAAATTACTGAGAAATATGAAACTTTTCTCTCTTTGCTCCTCCACATTTTTTATCTAATGTTTTAAGATTACTTTTTGCTCTATTAAGGATTCATTCACAAAATTTGGCAAACTCTTCTCACTACACATTGCCTAAGAATACTACATGTATGACCGTCAATATGACAATGCAACATTAATAAAGGCAATAAGAATATGGAAATCCTATATGCTGTAAATGTCAGTATTCTGTGTGGTAGCATTCCTAAGTTAACTATCCACAATTATACACAATTTTGTTAAAAGTAGAATGATTTTCCATATATTCTCTCTTCTGAGAATTCTTCTGCAGAGAATTACCCTTTAGGTGAGATGGCCCAGTGTAAAATTCACCTGTGAAACTTAAGCTTTTAATTCAAGTACTGTGTGTTCATATTGTGTTGCAAAATGCAGCACATCTGTCCTCTGTAGAGAAAGACAATGGTTTCATAGGTTTGCCTCAATTTAAAAATCACCTAACTCCCAAATAACAAGTACTACAAAAAGCAGTAAGTGTACTTACTAAAAACAATTTGAGACACTACTAGGACAAGCCGTAGAGTTTCATCCACAAATGACAAGCCACTTTAACAGTTTTTTAGCAAGTATCACCACATACTTGCAAAAGTATGGTACGTCAAAATAAGACTGTGCATCTAGTTAACTTGATCAGTCTTAGTTGTACCAAAGGTGTGTTCCAGGACGGTTTCTTTTTTATAGGACAGCAGAAGTATCTCACAGACATTTATTCCTGTAGGTCTGTTTGGTACTTCTTATTTAAGTGTTACATACACCTTTCCAAAAAACATTCATAATAAAATCAAATACCCTTAATCCTCTTTCAATCTTCAGTCTCATTATAAGAGCTTCCTCAAAGTATGTGCTTTTACCAGTGCAGAATTGCCACCCTTTATTTTCATCCTTTACAAAATTTTCTTTGGAAAATTAATTAGCCAAAGCATCAATGATAATTTAACCTTGGATTTACCAGCACTCTCTCTGACTCTCAGGTGCCTTGGCAGTAGGTAGCTGTCTGATTACACCTTCTGGGAACAATACCCTGAGTCTCCATGAAGCAAACTCAGACTCGAGGCTTCCATGACCTGATATTTTGTCTTTGCTTCCTGCCTCAGGTTCTTTTTTTTTATTATGTCTTCAGGCAATTTGAATATTTTATCAGTATAAACAACAACAACAACAACATCAAGCTATATTATTCTATTTCCTCAGTTGTCAACTCCTTAACACAGAGACCCAGGAGATTAAAACTGTACAGTCAAGGTAAGATAGAGACACCTTGACCAAAAACTATCACTAGTGTATAAACGTTAACAGCTAGCAACAGAACTCACTGTATATTAAGTTTATTTTTATTCTATTTTGAATTAGACTCATCCAGAGAAAACTGTTAAATGTATAAACAAATCCTCTTTCTGACAAAAAAAAAAAAAAAAAAAACAAACTCTAAATTCTAACCAAAAAAAAA
>VZTI01000922.1:584757-616010 GCA_013397865.1 Struthidea cinerea | reverse complement strand
AAAAAAAAAAAAAAACGCTAAAATATACCTCATTTTCTTTCCAATCCATACCTGTGTGCCGTACAATGGGAAAGTTACACAGCACAGAGCTGAGGAAGAAAGCAATAGCTGGTGGAATCGGTCATGAATGATTTCATGCCTCTCAACTGGGTTTTCCCTGCCCGGGTGGTGGCGGCAGCATCAGCAGCGCCGGGGCTGCCCGGCCCGGCCCCGGGCGGTGCCAGCGGCTGCAGCGGACCCAGCGCAGGGCACGGCGGAGCCCCTCAGCCACGGGCGGGCGGGCGAGAGCCCCGGGGAAAGCCTGGGCAAGGGAGGGCAAAACGCTGCCCGGCAGCCAGGGCTGAGCCAGGGAATCGTGCGGGAAACAGCCCTGCGAGCCTGAGGGGACAGCGGGAGCGGGGACGGAGGCGGGAGAGACCCGGCAGGGATGGCCCTGCGGCCAGGGAGAGACCCCGGCGGGGCAGGGGCTTCCCTCGGCCACTGGGAATGTTCCAGGCTGGAGCAGGGAAATGTGTGAGGAGGAAGGAGAGGCAGAGAAGAGCTGCTATGGGCTGATCACACTCTCATTCCCATTACTGTGTGCCCCCCAGTGAAGAGGAAGATTGTTGGGAATGAAGGACTGAAGAGCCTGGAAACAAGGGGGAATGGAGGGATGATGGTTTACTTTTTTCCTTTGTTTCATACCATCCAACTCTCTTTAACTGGCAAGAAATGAAACTAATTTTCCCTAAGTGGGGTCCATTTTGTCAGTGTAATTACTGTCAGCGATCTCCCTGTCCTTATCTCAATCTTTGAGCATTTCCATCTTATTTCCCCACATGTCCTGTTGACAAGAAGAATTGAGAGAGAGGCTGGGTCTGGCAGACAATCAATGTCAACCCACCACAACCTCCTAATACTTAAGAAAAAAAACATTTCATCATGCTCCAACAGTCCAGTAAACTTAGAGGACAACCTAAAAAGAGATTCGTTCCTTTGTAAATCTGTAAAGTGGTAATAGGGGTCCATAACATGACAAGCAGAGAAATAACATGAGCATTTTGAACATGAGAGAATTGGGATGAAAAACTAAGATAAAATTCAGGCTGTGACCTGGACCTGTTCCACTCACAGATCTCGTGTTGATGCTAAGCACTGCAAGCTGCAAGCCACTGTTCTGAAAAATAAATGTCTCTAAAAGAAAATGATTTGTCCTTTTTACAGAGCCAAAGAATAAACAGGAAGCAATCTCTATGATGAGATGAATTTGAGGTAAGAGCTTTTAGCTATTTCTTTTGTCTTTTACTGGAGATGAGGACAAGTGGATGGAGACACAAATAAGAGACTGAAGTGGCTAAGTATCTTCTGTTTGCTCAGACAATTACAAAAGTAGAATAAGTATTTTACTAAAAAACCCCAATAACTGTTTGAATACATTCATTCCACGTGGCATCTGGATTTTGGTAAAAATATTCAGAGGATCATAGAATCATGGAATGGTTTGGTTTGGAAGGGACCTTAAAGATCATCTAGTTCCAATCCCCCTGCTATGGACAGAGACACCTTTCACTGGACCAAATTGCTCAGAGCCCCATCCAGCCTGGCCTTGAACACTTCCAGGGATGGGGCATCCATGACTGTTTTGGACAACCAGTCCAGTGCTCTACTACCCTCATAGTAAATCTTTTTTTTTCAAATATCTAAATCTACTCTCTTTCAGTTTGAAGCCGTTCACCCTCGTCCCATCACTACCTGCTCTTGTAAAAAGTCCCCCATCTTCCTTGTAGGATCCCTCCAGGGATTGGAATACCACAATTAGGTCACCAAAGCCTTCTCTTTTCCAAGCTGAACAAAGCCAACTCTCAGCCTTTCCTTGTATGAGAGATGCTCCGTCTTGGTGGCCTCCCCCAGACTCGTTCCAACGGGCTGATGTCCTTCCTGTGCTGGGGACCCCGGAGGTGGATGCAGCACTGCAGATGGGTTCTCACCAGAGCAGAGGGGCAGAATCTCCTCCCTCAGCCTCCTGGCCACGCTGCTTTAGATGCAGCCCAGGACACAACTGGCTTTCTGGGATGTGAGTGCACATCAATGTGTCGCGTCCAGCCCCTCATCCACCAGCGCTCCCAAGTCCTTCTCGGCAGGATTGCTCTCAACCTTTTCATCCCCCAGCCTGTGTTGATAGCAGGGTTTGCCCTGACCCAGGGGCAGCACCTTGCAGTTGGCCTTGTTGAACCTCATGAAGTCCACGTGTGCCCATTTCTTGAGCCTGTCCAGGCCCCTCTGGGTGGCATCTTATCCTTCAGATGTGTCAGCTGCACTACTCAGTTTGGGGTCATCTGCGAATTTTCAGATGAGGATACATACGTGCATCATAGAAAAAACAACATTAGAAATTGATCAAAGATTCAAGAAGTCTATGAGCTTTTTCTTATGTCTTACAGAACCAACGTTCTCAGCAGTGTCTGGCAAAAAAGTTTTGAGGCTGCCTCCAATCAACAATATTTTAGCTGCTAATTACATTTTGTATTTAAACATTGCTATCACAGAGTGAGAGATACAAGAAGATAAAGCTATTTATCTTATCAAATCCATGAAAGGTTAATGTAAGTACTGATCATGGTCTGTAAACACTGATACAAGAAACACAAAAAAAAATTTTAGAGGGACCTTCCATCTGTTTAGCCAGAATATAATAGCAAAAGCGAATCAGAAACACTTAACATTTTTATAGTTAACTAAAGAATGGAATATTGTGACTTTGCAATCACTTTATATTTTTAAGTTAAGACTAGATATATTTATAAACTTGCATGACCACAAATGACGAGATATGATGAAAGAATTTCCAATTATATAATTTAGACTAGACAGGCATTTGTTTGTTCTAGCCCTAACATTCATACAAGATTGCAATAAAACATGGCAAATTTGATAAAGCTGACTAAAATATTCTGTTGCATAAAAATTCTCATTAATTTAACTAACTTTTAATGTATTTTCATGTATATTTAATATTTTTTTAATTCGTTTGTCTATCTATATTGTAAGAATTTAACAGGAAATACTTGAATGACATAGCTAAGAGATTTATTGGAATGAATTCTTCCTAAACAGTGAGCTTAGCTGTTATCTATTTCACTTGACATTTTATGATAATTTTTTTCTCTAACATGTGTTATGTATTTTTAATGATGACTATTAATTTTCACGTATTTATTTTTAAAGTTTGGGACTATTTCTATTGTCTTAATGGATAACACTTTCTGCTTAATGAATTAATTTTGTGAGACATTTGGCCCCAGTTTAGTGGGGAAATAATGGACTTTGCTTGCTCTACATTTTACCTTCTGGGTACATCAGATTCTGCTTAGAGACCTAAAATTTGTTTCCACTATTCATGCCTGAACATCATAAAATATTACAGGCTTCTCTTGATATAGAGGCAGTCACTACTGTCTACACTTAGCATTTTTTTCATCAAAATGGTATTTTGTGGTGTATAAAATTTTGAGGCAATGCCCTTGTAAAGAATCCCATCATATGCAGCAGCTCCACCTATGCAGTCACAATATATTTTTATTCTTGGAAGAATCTCTGCTGCCTCTGTTTGCCATCCATGAAGAATTACTCTCAATCGGTTCTAAGGCTGGATCATTTTATCTGTTTTTTTGAGGCTGACATATTTTGCTGAAGAGGTGGACAGTACCAGCATCATTTACTCTAGATACTTCTTCATGCAACTCCCTTCCAAATTTATAGGTTATTTTGAAAGCACAAACTTAATCTAATAAATATTCTTCAATTTAATGCTAATTGTTTGAAGTTGATACGATGGTTCAAAAATTGTTTCCACAAGATATGTCTATCAGAATTTACCTCAAATGATTTCAAGCCCAAATCACTGACAATTAGAACATATGTTCTTGCTTTTTCTGTCCATATAAATATGTTGTGACTCAACTGGAAATCCTAATCAGAATGTAACTGTTCTAGCCTGATAAGAACTAACTGGAGAGAAGACAATTTTCATTGGTCTATTTACTATAAATATTTACATGTATAAAATCTTCATGAGACAGTATCCAACGAAACAACAGACTGTTAAAAGGTAATTCTAATAAAATTTTATGCCTAAGAAACAATACTCCAATACCTGCTACACAAGAAGTTGCAGCACTATCAGGCAGAAGACTTGAGGCTCAGAGTAGAGAGCATTGTGAATTTAATGTTCACTATGCAAATTTTGCTGCCTGAAGCCCTTCTTTCCCCCATGAGGAACTACTGAACTTACTCTCAGCTTCCTATGCATTGGTAACTGCAATACTTCTTTCGGGTCAAGGTCGGGGAATACCAGTAGGGCACAGAATGGGAAATTTTTCATTGCATGTCTTGTGTTTGCTTCCCAAGCTGCCAGCTTTTCATAGTTTTTCTGCTAGTCAAGAAGGTCTGCAATCCGAAAAGTCACCCTGGACTGGTCTACCAAGAGAACACTAAAGCATGGCTTGCATAGATCAGTTCATCACCAGTTTAATGAGTTAAAAGTAATATTGTATATTCTACGGTATTACCATCTCAGCAGTTCCATGGCATACCATGTAAGTATGTCAGTACATATGTGATTACAGTACAAAAGCATGTTAAAGGATAAATAAAATATTTTAGTGAAGTCAAGCCTCCCCCACTGTGCTAACAATTTTTCTAGCCAAATTCACCGAAGTGGAAAGAAAGGAAGAGGTGAAAGTTCTGTCTGTGAACTAGTGGGTAACAGTTCACCAGCTGCCCAAATTATTCTCAAGTACTTCGGCACATCTCTAGATAAAAATTTACATGGTTCAGAGAATTCGATGTAGACAGGAACATTTGTCAAATGATAACCAAACTTTTTCAACTTACGTTAGTGAAGTTACGAAGCTGAACTATGGCAGCCTTTTACACTAATCTATTAGTTAAAGAAAAAAGCCACAAGGCATGACATGCCTTCAAATCTATCTATATCTGTAAGCAGATGTGTATATTCAGGAATGCATTATAAGCATCATTAATACTGATACAGAAAGATACTGCAGTCATCTTTCATAACCACAGGTTTCACACATGCAGTCTGCCTGAACAACCTTCCTCACTTCAGAGTGTTCATCTGTCTTGTAGAAATGGTTCAGCATTTTCATTCATCATTTGAATGAGATGAGGTAAAACCTCTCCTCTTTTTTTTTTTTTCAAGCTTGAACTAGTGTATTTTCATGGACTGTGCTTTCTGAGCCCATTAATAGTAATGATGTTATATGGTTCACTGTAGTCCATTCCATGGCCTGCTGCTCATATCAGAGCAAGTAATAAAGAGGCAAAGCCTTCCTGGATGGAAATGCATGGCCTCACTGGAGGGGGGTGAGTGGAGAGCAGTTAAAAGCATCAACTAATAGAATCCACTATTTTGCCTCAAAAAAGAAACAAGTAAGCAAGCACAAAAAGGGAAGGGACCCTTCAGAAACAGAAATTAACTCTAGCATTTTCTTGTCCATTTTTAATGGAATTTTGTGCTTAGACACATTCACAGGAGTAAACAGTGAGTTTTTCTGTATGGCTTATACAGGATATTATTTTGGACTGCCTGTTTATTGCACTCTTCTAGATTTGTGAATAAAAGTGAAAGCTCACAACCCTCCCTATGCCCCAGGAAACTATCAGCTGTGCCAAATTACCATCACGTCTTGAACTGTGCTGCATCCTTCATCTCCCCAGTCCGAAATGATTTTATGGAATCCAGAATCATGATAATCATTATGCCTTGAAGTTGCCTTCAAGCATTGGATTTGTGTGAAAAAAAGGAATTAATCAATTTATTCAGAATTTTCTCATCTTCTACTCCAAGAGCTGGGCTGCTGACATCCATATGTAGTTTCTCCCCCTTTTTTCTTTTCTAAGATCAGTTGTCCAAATAAGTTGTACATTTTTGGACTGGTAAATAGCTATCTTCCAGAGGTCTCTAAATGTGCTTTATGACCTTTTGTGAGAATGAGGCCTACAGCCATGATATATGTCATGAGATACATGGTAAAGGGATTTTCATGAGATATGTGGTGATGGGATTTCTGTGGGTATGGTGGGATTTCTGTGGACATGATGGCCTGCTGAGGTGGTGACAGGTTGTCAGGCAGAAGCCAGACAGCCCGTTTCACTGCAGTCAGCCAGGTGGAAGAGGGAGACATTAATGTGTCCCAGTTCCATTCCATCCTTGTGCAAGACCCACAGTCAATGCAATCGTTCTTTGTAAATCTTGATATCCTTCATTTACACATAAATTGCCTCCTCCCTCCATTTATGATGGCAGTAATGGAATATTTGACTACACTCTCACCTCCACTCATCCCAGAAGTATAAATTGACATTTGAAATCCTCAGTGGTAGTGTTGCAGTGTGTGTGACTGCACTGGTCAGGACCAGTGGGCCAAAACAGGTGTGCTGGTGGGACAGCCCCTAAGTTCTGATCCGCTCCCTAAGTTGTGGCGAGCACAAGGAGCCTTCTCACAATGCATTGTTTTATTATGTTAATATATGCTGTTCCTGTGTTCTGGATTGGCCCATTGGCCCCTGTCCCTTTATACCTTGTTTGGTCCCTATCTAGAAAGTTCCCTTCTCCTGGTTTTCTCATTGGTTCCTGTTCTCCTGCCCTTCCTCCTACTTCCCCACTGGTTGTTGTACCTTTGTTCCGCCCTCACTTTGCCTCCTTGCCCTCAAACCGTTGGTTCTGATGTTTCCCCGCCCCCCCCGGCCCCATATATAAACCTACACCCTCATCCTCCCTTTTGTCTTTTGTTCCTGGACCCTCCACACATGGAATAAACCTTCGTTGCTGGAGCCCCACACAAAAGACCCTTCTCGCTTTTTTTCCTCTGATCACCGCTCTGTAGATGTGTGAGTGAGGGCTGTACCACCTAGGGTGTGTGTGCCGGTGCCTCCATTTGGCCTCAGCGCCGGAAGCGGCTCCCTCCAGTTGGGGATGCTTTTGGGAAGGCCGTGGCACTTCACCACCTCTGCACGCCACAGCATGGTAAAGGATGAGAATATGATGACCTTGCGTGCAGGTGAACAGGGCTTGCTCCTCTTTTCTCCCCAGAGTGGGGTCACCTCTGTGATAAGGTTCGCACATCCAACTGCACTGGAGTATACCCAGGAACTCTTGTTCACAGTGCTATACACTTACATTTTTCATCTGCAGTAAATTTATCACCAGCAATCTGAAAGAATTTATAACCTGTTGCTCCAATAAGATGCACTATGGGTGAATCTGCTCCTGAAAATTCCTTTTGAATTTGTCCAGACTTTTAGTGTTTAATTGGTTAAAACTCACTATTTGTGAGTCTCTCATTGCGTATGAGACCAGACTTATAGTGTAGCCCACACTCTTTATGCATCTGGGGTCTTACTGAACACAACCAGACTTACACTTCTGAACTGGTTTTAATCAGAAATTAGGCCCAGTGGCACCCAGCCCCTCTGATTCCTTAGGACCAGCTGGAGAAAATGGGTTCATTTTCTCCTAATTGCTATACTCTTAACACATTGGTCTAAGATGAGAGTCACAGCACAGAAAGCATTGCTCAAAGGAGATAAAACTGATACTCTCAGTTCAGGACTGCTATGACCAAGAATGAGTGAGAACACTTAAGACTGTAAACTACAGCAAACTGCATTGCCACTCCAGCATACTCCACTGAATTATGTTCTTGAGTGCCTGCACAGTCCAAACAAAACATCACAGTGTCACAGCAGAAAAACTATTTTTCTCTACAATAAACTTAACTACAGAATAACAGGATAAGTGAGAGCAAGAAAGACCCCAAAAAGCCAGGTAAAAGTAACCATCACACTTCTTTGCCAATCCATGTAAGGTGTGAAAAGTAAATTCAAATAATATTGCCAGGCAATCAAAACATGCTGAAAAACAAAAGAAAACCAAACCAAGCCAAGCCAAACCAAACCAAACGAAATGAAACCAAACCACACCAAACCAAAACCAAAACCAACATCAAACAAAAAACTCCAACAAAACAAAACAAAGAACCCCCCAACAAAAGAAACCAACCAACCAACCAACCAACCAACCAACCACCTCCCCTCACAAAAAAAACAAAACAAAACAAAACAAAACAAAAAAAACAAACAAAACAAAAAAAAAAAAAAAAAACCAAAAAAAAAAAATCAAAAAAAAAAAAAAAAAAAAAACAACCAAAAAACTCTCACCCCAAAAAGAATGAAAACCACCACCAAACCCTACAGGCATTCTCTCCAATGTTCCACAAAGCAATCAAAATTAAAAAAAAAAAAAAACCTTACAACATCAATTTCCTGCTGCACCCAAGGAAGGAAACAATGGAAATATTCTGGGTATGCACTCCAGATGTTGACACTGAATCTCCTTCAGAAGAACCTAAGCGAGGGAACAGAGGTTCCCTCAAAACCCTAAGGAAAACTCATAGAAAATAAAAGGTAGTGGTCATTCAGCACTATACAAAAGAACAGCAACTGATAGACAGGAGCGTAAAGGACTCATTTTCACATTATCAACAGAAGTCTGCAGGGGTCAAAAAAATCACTACCACCTTACTAAATAATTTTTTAAAACTATTTTTATGTTCATCTGTTCACTTACTTTCACACCATGGACATATCTTCCCTTTGTTCATGGAACACATTTTCAGGTAGATCAGACACAAAAGACCATAAATCAGCAATGATGCCTGCAGATACCTAGATGGCATTAATTAGAACCTTTGGCATAAGAAATCATGGCTGTTGTCTTGGAGACCGAATGAATTCAATCAGACTGTTTTTTTGAGAGGCATGGCATTATGAATAACCTGCACATACATGTCTTTTAAATGCAAAATGGTCCTTAAGTTTGAATATGAAATTTCTCTGAAGCTGAAAGAAAAAGTGACATCGCTTTTGTTTTAAGAATGTAATTTCAATTTTAAGAATGTAATTTCAATTTCATATCTACAGAATCATAATAACCAAATTGTTCAATATTCACAAATCCTAATTGGTGGGGTTTTCAGAGCAGCCACCATAGACACTACACAACTTGCAAATGTGCACTTTTTAAGAGAAGCTGAACAGAGGCTATGAAAGCATATTTTTCTTAAAAAGTATGTTAATTTAACAGATGGTTTAAAATACTGAAATGTTTGTGCCCAGAGGATGATGAAGAAAGCATCACTGAAAACATTAAGCAACAAGTAAAACTGTAATATTGCTGCATAGCAGGATATGTTTAACTTCCTTTTGCAAGGCTGAGCAGACACTGAGAAGAATTTTATGGTGACGAAACTGTAGAATGACTTCCAGGCTCTGATCCAATCACGGTAGAAACCTGCTCTGGCAGGTCTATTTACGCTGAATCCCAAGCTCCATTGTCTGACACAGCAGCACTATCAGAGAGTTGATCAGAAAGACGCATAATGTAGAGAGGTCAGAATTAATAAGGATTTGCTTCTGACACTTTACCACTGAAACATCACACTTCATGCTGCAGTTCTTTTAACTAAAAATACCTTCTTGATTGCAGGCCACCTCTTATTTTACCACCAGTCACTGAGATTGAGAGAGTACTCGCTGCCAAATATATCATTTATTTATTAGCATTCCAAGTGGGGGACAACAGTAAAGCAATTTCTTTCCTGTGGATTTCAGCAGAATGCAAACACCACTACGACAAAATGCCTGTTTTGTTAAAATTATGGTTGAGAAGTCCTTACTATTTAAAGATCTTATTCTTAAAAATCCACCTGCTTCGTAAGACCTGTTGTACTGGATCAGAACAAAGACCCATTTAGCCCAGCGTTCTATCTATAAGAGTGGACAAAAGTAAACGTTCAGGAAAAAGTATATAAAAAATAATAATCAATAGGAATACCTTCCAGTTATAGCCTCCACAGTTCTAAATGTCTGATTCAGGAAATTCCTGAATTATAGCTGGAACTCTGTACATGGATTCTATATCCAGAATCATGGCCTTAATTAGCAGCAGCTAGGATACTCGTTTTACTACCTTTCACTTTCAAAAATTTTAACACTTCTTTCCTCATTTCTTCAGTTTATTTTTAAATGATGAGGAATTATGGAGGACACTGGGAAGAATTACTAAGGTTCTTCACTCATTAGGGTCTCCCGTCATGGACCTGGATGGTTTCTTGACTGTGAATAAGGTCCTGGGTAGTCTGCTCTAGAGCTCTTTGGTGTTCAAGGATCTCATGAGTTTTCCAAACCTGCCTGCTTTCCCTTGGATACTGTAATTCAGAGGAAGTAATGTCCTAGTTCTGTAGCATATATAGTGAGGGTCAAATCTTTTAGGGACCTAATGCTTTCAGAATTGTCTAAAAAACCAGGAAATCTGCTTTCTTTAGGCAGCCTTGGATGTGTCAGCTTTAATAGCTTCTTCACCAATTAAGTAATTTCATCCTCATTGTTTCTAATCAGTTCTTCCTCTAAAATCACAAATTGATTCAACAGCTCTGTATCCACATCAGTCATGAAGCATGCAGTAAGTAATGAAGCATTCAGTAATGAAAGCTCACAAAATATTTCATTTGATGCCTTTTCTGGGTTTTGGTGGGTTTTTTGCAAGTATTCCTTGCATTCTTAAGTGTTATATAATTTTGTTTCTGTAGAAGCAGTAGTCTCAATTTTTTAGGAAGCAGTTCAGCCTTGGGGAAGGACCTATTGTATCTGAGTAAACTGTTCAAGATTATAAAATATTTTTGTGCTTATCTTTACATTAAATGCAAAGACAACATAACTTTTCAACCCTCGCATTATTTTTTTCAGATCCCAATTTTATAAGCTTTTGAAATAAACTGTAAGACTGAGAAGGTCTTTGTGATAATTTAGAATAATCTACTGCATGGAGGGAGTTTCTGTACGAAAAAGCATCACTTACATCTTTTGATTTATTGCTTTTTGTTAAAATCTCAAATGAGAAATATTTTGTGATACTGCTGAAGTTCTTCAGCATTTTTTTGGATCTGACAATTAAAAAGTATAATTAGTTTGTAAGTAAAGCTGACTTCCTCATGCTTTCATACGGGATGAATGTATTATTTGTTTACATTAAGTGAAAGTATAACACTGTGAGTAACTTTCAATGTGGTTTTGTTTCTAATGACAGAACAGAGCTGAAAGGGATGACAGAGTTTGCTGCGTTGTGTGGTTCTTGCTACATCAAATAGTGCTGTATAATACAGTTTCATGAACTTTGGAGAAGAATGCAAAGCTTCCTGAAAGCACAAGTAGGAAAGAAAATTGAAGAAAATAGTGCTGTAAGAGCAAGATGTTAAAAGTAGAGAGAGTGGGGAAAGCAGAATGCCACTGTGATGATCTTTTCTGCTTGATGACCCCTGTTTTCAGTAATTATCACTAGATGGCTCTAGTGATAATTACCTCTAGAGATTGCATATTCCAACACCTGCTTTTCCATGCCTGATGTTACCAGAGACCTCAAAATTAAAAACTGTAATTTCAAAAATCTATATAATTTATGACATGTAAAGTTATTGTTAAGCCTCTGAGGAGGTTTTTTTATGCTGTTGCCAGATATCTTGTGCCCTTCCAGATGACCAACTTCACCAAAACACAAGCTTCTGAAAACTGATGTAGAATTAAGGTACAGGTTGATACAACATGTAACCTGTCCCTTCCAGAGGCAGAAACTGGACCCTCGAATTACCTGCATACAGTCTGCTAGTTTTCATTAGGTTTTATACCTATAGCCCCATTTTTCTTTTGATAAAAGGGAAGAAAATATATTAGCGTAAGGCAAAGGTGAAGTTCTTACTGCAGAGAAAACAGAGATCAAAGGGGCAGAGGGAGCAGGAAGAGTTATTTTGTAAATTCCTGAAAATCAGTGTTTGTAGAATGCGAGCTTTGGTGGATCGATGCCGCGTTTATGCCTACAGGGTCCCTCGTGGAGACGCTCAGGCGGCGCTCCGATAGCGCCCGCGCGTGCACGCGATCTCACCTTCGCAGATGTAGGCGAACAGCCACTCACACACACAGCCTGTGCACGAACCGGAGATGAGGAGGCGAGAGGGGTTCTCTGCATGTAGTTCTGAGGCGTTTAATGGCAACACACCCAAAGGGGAACAGAGGCAAGAAGAACCCAGAACCGAAAGCCCGCACCCATTTTATCCCAAACACTCCCAAAGGCGGACAAAGCATCCAAAACCAATGGTCTGAGGGCTAGTGGGCAGAGGCAAGGTTGAGTGACATAACAGGGGCCAATGGGAAAAGGGATGGGAGGGGGGAGAGGGCCAGCGACCAGCAGGATCTGGACAAAGGGAGAACTTTCTAGCACAGTGTAGTAAGGAGAAATCACTTTCAGGGTAACTTGGGGGGTGTAAAGTGGACTTAGCCACCACAACAAGTGTTCACAATCAACTTTGACCATTCCTATTAACAGCTGAGAACTTATCATGCATTTGGTCATCAAGGGTGCCATTCAGGTGCCTACACCATTAGCACTTTCAGGGAGCCCCAGAGCCCCAGCTCTGTCTCCAATTGCCCTTCCACAGTTTCCCTTAAGTCTTACGTCTCACCTGCTTGATCTAAGTTGAAGTTCTAGGACATCCTATACAGCAGGAGATGCAAGTAGCACAACATGGGAAAATATCTGACCTGGAACAGAAACTGAAAAAATAATTATGCTCCCTATAAGAATAACCTGCTATCATTTTGGAAGTAATTTTAAGGTTTTTAATATAATTCTCTATGTGTCTCTAGTAAAGGGTTAGGAATGGTATTCTATTGTCTTACATAGACACAACAGACAGTATGAAGTAAATCTGTGAATGCTTTATGTGTCTTAGCAATGATAAGACACATGTACACTGCACATTTCATTTACAGATTTCCATTTTTGGCTGTGCAGCAAAGCCAAGGCTCTTCCAGAAACTGATAGTCCTGGCCTCACTTCGCAGTGCAAACAGGTACCTAGCTTATCAATGCTGGGATTATTTTTCTTTTTACTGTGGGACCTTTATCCAACAAACCACAAATGAATTAAATCAAAGTATATTTTCCAGCAGTAAGTCAGAAAATCAACTCTTGGGAACAGATACTTTTCTGTACCTTTCACTGAGCCTCTAACTATCTGACAAAGGAAAACTATTCTTTGTTCAAGGAGTTGACACTACAGTAAATCGTAAATTTGTCTTCTCATAAGGTTTAAAATAACTTTGTGGACTAAGAAAAAAAGAGGTGAAGTAGAAACTATCCTTTTAGAGTGATGGAGAAAACATGGTTTTTGAGGTATTCATTAAGCACCAGATAAAAATAACATGTCCTCAAGAAAATCCTAGACATGGTTAGAAGGTTTGGAAACTAAAATGTTTGTTCACTGGAGAAGTTCTGATGGACTGATTTCCATGGACATGATCTGAAACAAGTCAGGTTTGTTGGCTTTTTTGTCTGTCATCAGATTTATAAATATGCAATCCTTCCTTTACCTCTAGCAGAAGTCCCATGATGAATGAAGGTGTTACTCTGTCTTAGGTTCTACAAGTTTTTCTCCCCTCTCTCATAAGCCTTCATTTATTCTCCCATTGACATTTGGTAGATTTTTGTGTTTGTGTATTTGTGTGTGTGTGTGTTTTACCCCCACTTTACAATACGTTCTGGTTTCTGGTAAATAAACCAAATGAAAACCAAAAACAGTTTTTGTAAAAGAAAAAAGAGCAAAGCACATTGTGTTTAAGGATAAAGAAAGTAATTATAAAACATAATTTTCAAATTTTTTTTTTTGGGAAAAACACTTTTGTAAGCTAAAAATAAATCCATATTTACCATACACAGGTGCTCGGTGATGATAAATATTTTAAATAACATATTTTTAAAAAAGTTTGATCTCACATTCAGTTTAATTAAAAAAAAAATAAGCAGATGGCAGTACAGTATGTGCCTTTTGGATATTATGATTAGATCTCCATTGCTCAAATGTAAAAATTACCTTGTGGCTACTTCATCAGTATACTAAACTATGCTGTTTGAAATGCAGAAACAAACATTTAGAATTATGAGTTCACTCAGCGTGCAGGAAAGTTTTCAAAGCAAATTACAGTTCAAGTTCTGAACAGACTTTTTTACTTGAATAATCTTTGTGATATTATAGTTAGATCCGCTTAAAGCAGCTATTAGTTAGGCTTCCTGCCTCCTTTTAATATACCAATAATAAATGTTACAGCTACAAAAAACTACACAATACATGAAAATTGCTGTTATGAGATCTTCTACCACTCAGAAGTTAATTAAGAAATGTTATACCATTAAATGCAGTATGACATAGTATGTTCCACAGCACATAAATAGTTTGAATTATATCTCTGGAATGCACAGAAGCTTAAATATATTTTGCAGTTTGTTTGAATTTTAATATTAATTCTGCAAGTGACATATACCAAGAGTACATTTTTTCACCTGAATCCAAATGACTAGAGAAAAGCAGTTACAGCATCGAACAAGAAAGGCAATGACAGATAAGAGTTCTTGAAGAAAAGAGTTGGGGTTATTTATCAACATTATATTTATCAAGGCATCTTCTCTACTTTGCTCCAGACATTTTAAGAGCTACTTCCTTAGAGGGATAAGCCTCTAAGCACAAGGCTTCTACTACGTATCTGCAGTCCAATTTTAAAGAGGGTTTAGGGAAAAGAAGGCTGACTGCTGTGTGAAGAAACATGGGTTGCAGCTACCTGGTGTTTTACAGGCAGTCATGACTGGATTTGTCTGCACTCCAGGCTTGCTGAATGTAAGCCAGCAGCAGACCAGAAGATGCTGAGGTACAATTAACGTGGCACTGAGTTTGAGCTAATAAGCCTTGCTGGGAGACAGGGCTTTCAGGCTCGTGTGGCACTCCGGCTCAGTGCCGTGCTAACACAGCTACATGGCTTCCAGTTCAGACCTGGCTTGCATCCAGCTGGTTCAGAGTGGTTCAGGCAAGGACAGCTGGTATTTGCTCTGAGCATGGACAAGATTTACTGGTGACTGCTGCTGCCTGCAGAAAATTCACACAGGAGAGACTGTGCTGGGAGCAGCACCTTCTACTTCTGTTAGCTGGAAATCCAAGAGATAATGAAGGGACTCGCAAGGCAAGTTGAAGATATAAGCAAACAGAGATTTTTATTCAAGACACAGTTTTTAAATGTATTTCTTCTCTCAGTCTTCGATGTCTAAATCAATTATGCTGCCCTTCTGTGACACTGCAATGTAGCTGCCCCATAATCCATAGAACAAAACAGCAGAAGTATTCTTCAGCCTGACACAGACAGTGCACAGAAAGAAGGTCACATCTCACTGCGATGACATTCAGACATAACCAAAAATCCCCAAATCTGCTTGTTCCATCAGGCTGTGAGTACACAAAATATTCAGATTATATCTCAAAGCCTAGTCTGTGGGCTGCAGGAAGCCTGGAATTTAAAACAGTGAAGTACCTGAACCCTGTCTACCAACTTAAGCACTCCATTTGAGAGAAATTAAAGAAAGTCTAATGCAGAATAAATTTATAACCTTAACAGTACACACCTAAAGAGGTTAACTCAGAAACAATATGTAGGTAATCACAGATAATCACAGAATATTCTGAGATGGAAAGGACCCATAAGGATTATCAATTATGAATGGCCTATATCAAACCCACAGCCTTGGTGCTGTTAGCACAATGCTCTGATGAAGTGTGCTAAATGGTTTGTGTTCCTCTTGCTCCAGCAGGTTAGGAGGCAGGTAGAATAAAGTTCTTCACTGAAAGGGTGCCTGAATACCAGAAACAAACTCCCCAGGGGAAGCGGTGGTGGCACAAGGCTTGTCAGTGTTCAAGAAGCATTTGGACACATGGTTTAAGTGTTGGGTTGCCCTGTGTGAAGTTAGGAGTTGGACTCAATGATCATCAATGATAGGTCCCTTCCAACTCAGGATAGTTGGTGGAGTGCACTAGGTGGTGGTAGAGAGATAGGCCCTGAGGATCAGAGAGAGGGCCTCTTTCCTGGGCCCGGAGGTGACCCTGGGAGTGCATCCAGGTCACCGGAGACGGACTGAGAGAGGATTGTGTGTTTATGGACAGACTGGGCCTATGAGAAGTGTTAATTGTAGTTTGTGGCCTTATAGGGTATTGTTTGCCTATTACCATACTAGGTAAAATCTGTGCAATACCCCAGGTGATTGGGGGACACTGTGGTGAACATCTTTCCTGTTTATATGATGTTATATCCTGTTGGGTGCTGGTATTTAGGGAATTCTGACTGCGCAATAAACGTCTTTGCCTTTCTCTGTCTTATGAGCAAAGTCCTTGCCCACACGTCATTACTGCAGGTAGTCAATTTAGTAGTCATTTGAATGCAAAATAAAGTTATTAAGTGGGGGAGGTGAAAACAATTTTTAAAAGGACTTCTTTAAAATAAAAACGCTATTACATGTAAGGATGTAAATTGTAAATAAATCAGCTCTTTATGCAGATGTAATACAAAAAGCAGGCTCTACTGAATGCAGTGTGCTTAAACCAAAGTACAGAAAAGACAACGACTTGTTCAGGGGATGCATCTATTGACCAAGAGCAATCAGCTTGTAACCAAAGATGAATTGCTGCAGTTTAGGACCAGTTGTAACTAAAGGAGACATTGTACAAGAGGGAGAAAAGAGCATGTGGGAAAGTGTGGAACAGAGCTGCCTCTGAATTAGTTGCTGCTGGTGTAAGGTAGGTAAGAGTAAGGATTTCTTCCTGACAGGATGAAAAAAGATTAGGTGAGGAGATGGTACATCTCTGAACCTGACTTCTGAGAGATAATTTTTGAAAATTCTTCCCCAGCCAAGGAAATGAGCCATGCAGCAAGATCTTCCTACTGGAGAACCCACAAAATTTTCTTTTTCTGCCACACATCACTGAACACCAGGTACAGGTAGAACTCTGAAACAGGATTTTCTCCCTTTGAATAACAAGTCTCAGTTCTTCACTAGAGGCTGAGGTTGGTTATGCATCTGGATCTCTGAACAAGGTCAGCCTTGTCCCAACTGCTAATAATTACACAGCTTCCTCATATATTTATTCTTCAATCCCATGAAATGGTGAGACCTAATACCCCCCAGGCAAGTCAATGAAGAAAACAAGGGTCCTGTACCACTCAGGCTTAAATGTTAAATCCAATATTTTTATTGCTTTAATTCTGAATAACAGTTATATGAAAGAAAAAAAATGAAAAAGAAAATGAAAGAGAAATAAATAAAAAGAAAGATAAAGAATAGGGTTATATAGTAGCAGTGAAGAAGTATTTCTGAATGAAGTAATTTATTTGAAAAAATAAGTTCTTAAAGTACGTAATTATTTTACTCAAATCCAAACTCAAGTTTCTTTAAAGCTTGAGATGATTTTAAAAGCTGAAAGGTCATGATTTTGTGGGCTGAGGTTTTAGAAATGCTTCTCAAACTGCCAGGGATCATGAAGCAAGATGTAAAAGCTCAAGTTTGTAGAAATATCAAAACATAAAGTCCAGCAGACACAACTTCAGCTTCTCAGCTCTTTCAAGATGACTAAGAGAAGTCTTTACTCTTAATGAACTTGTATGAATGTTAAAAAGAAGTAAAATGAAAAAAAAATCTCTAAGGAAACTAAAATGAAACTCAACACTGAAGCAAGTCAAATTAAAAACCATATTTTTAAAATTTGTAAGGGCAGCGTATTAGATCATACTATTACAGTGCTTTAATATAAAGCATAAACAATAGTAGTCTCTGACTTCTTGTTTAAGGGGTTTTACAAAGCCCAGACCTTGACCAAGTTTAAACTCCACTTAAATTTTTCTCTACTGGTTTTCACTTCTTTCTTCACCTGTACTTAGCTTTTCTTTAGAATATAGTTAGAACAGCTTCTCCTTCGAGATATTCTTCCACCTTCCCCACCCCAAGAGAAAGCTTTATGTTGTAGAGGAATACATCTGGTCCGGGTAGCTTGGCTGCAAGCTGCTGACTGAGATGCAGACTGAAATGCAGGTTGAGCTCCGGGTGGGAGCCCCAGACATCTGCCAGGTGAATGGACACTGAAACATAGCAGGATCTGGGAACAGCCAACCTTTTGGAAAACAGAGGAGATGAAGACCTGTGACCAACGGGGTGGATGGACACAAAGAGGGGCAGGACCCGAAGACTCTGGAGGAAGATCAAGACTTACAGGGCTTGTGAGAAGATAAAAGCCCAGGGCTTCCTTTGTTGGGTGTGCTCCTCAGAGACAGCAGCTTAAGCTGTTCCTGTGTTACTGCACCATGAATAAATGGAACCAGACATCTGAGACTCTGCCATGGGAAACGTGGGGTCAAACCGGTTGGCAAACCTGGTCTGACTGTGTGAGAACAGGGTGTGCAGGGAGTCAAGCAGGGCACCCACTAGATCTCTGGAGCTGCCCCCTTGTAAAGGGGGTTCGGTCCCAGCAGTGGAAGTCTCTGGCCTCGGGAGTGACTATCAGAGTCTCATGAATGGTGAGACTGGGAAGATTCCTTAACAATATCCTTGAAACTGAAGCAGCATTTGCTTTCTCTCCAGCATAGACATTATGTATTATTTAATTCTCTAATTGGCTCTAATTGGCAGCTCTTGGAAATCCACCCATTTTGTAATAATCGTGCAACAAAAATTTACTATTATATTAAATAGCTTTATTAGATACAAGCATTTCAGTATTAATTGGACTACAAGAAAGCATTATATTGACCATTATAATTTCAGTATGTGTAGGTAAAATTAAATAACCTTCATCTATCCTGTGAGCACACTAGATCTGACAGCAAAGTCTTTGAAGCTGACATTCTCTTTGACATTATTCTGACTCCAGTGGAATAAAAATACTACTTAGCACTTACCTAGCACTTTTTATCTTCAAAGCACTTTGCAAACATTATAATTAATGCTGACAACAACCTGGTGAGGCTTGTAAGAGTTATCCTCCCCAGGTGGTAACATGGGAGAAACACAGAGAAGTTGCTTATCTAAAAAGAGGTGAGGAATAAAAGTTTGGAGTTTCCAGTACCTTGTTCTGTGCTTTGATCACATCTTTATAGGGCATTTTGAATGGTGTTTATTGCTACTATTGCCCCATTACAACACATTTTAATATTAACTCAGGAAAGGTAAAAGAAACAAATGGAAATCCTCATGCTGAATATGATAAACCCCCCCACATTAGTACTGTGGGTGTATTTTGAAATGTGAATTCATTACATATGGTACATACACAGAAATACAAACAAGACCAAGAGACCTGAGATCACTGTGAACTAGTCAAATTTCAATGCATCAGAAATTAGTGCAATTTCCATTTCTTTTGTAGGCAAGATTTTGTACTCTTTGAAACACTGCTATCATTTCCCTATTGTGCAAATCTGACATTTTGTTTCCTGACTACACAAGTAATCTTTGCAAATCCAACATTTTGTTTCCTGACTACACAAGTAATCTTTGCAAATCCAACAGCACAAAAGGCACAGGGAAGGCAACTGAAAATCCTTTTCACATTAGTTTAATCCCTGAGTGACATAAAGGTGATGTGTCTAGTGCAGTCGCTACTCTTGAAGGCAAACAGGTGGGAATCTTCTGCAGTAGGAACTCATTTTAGGTATTAAACAGCAGCAGCCCTAGTTCTTCCCCTCCCTGCATCTCAGGACCAAGGCCAGGGAAGGAACTGTGATTTCCCCCTTCCCCAGAGGGCGTTGCTGTAAGCATTCCTGAGCACACCCGCATCTGCGCAGGACAGAACAGATTGCAGGATGACAGCCTACAACCCAAATATTAAATTATCTTAAAGATGGCCCATAGCTGGGAAAGCATTACACTAATACTGTACCTATTTTGTGGGAATAGAGATTCCTCATTGTTACTTTCCTCCCTTTGATGCCCATATAACTATACATATCAAAAAAATTACATAAAATTTTGGCAATGCAGTAGAAATGCATGAACAGTAGTTACTGCTGAGAATAAATTTGAATGTAAATGACAATACAGTCATCTTTCAGGTGTTTGTAGGAATTATATTATTGTAGAAAACTTCCGTTGATTGTGGTTTAGGATCCTACAATCAAAAGAATGGTTTGAGTTGGAAGGAATCTTTGAAGATCAGCTTCTCCAAAGCCCCTGACATGGGCAGGGACATGATTCACTAGAACAGGTTGCTCAAAGCCCTGTCCAACCTGGCTTTGAATGCTTCCAGTGACGGAATATCCACAATTTCTTTGGACAGCCTCTCTCAGTGTTTCACTGTATTTACCATAAAAATGTCTTCTTTGTTTCCAATCTACATCTACCTTCTTTTCAGTTAAAAACTGTTGCCTCTTCTCCTGACACAAAATGTGCTGATAAAGAGTGCCTGTCTTTCTTATGACTCCCTCTAAGTATTGAAAAATCTCCATGGAGCCTTCTCTTCTTCAGGCTGTACAAGCCCAACTCTCCCAATCTGTCTTCGTAGGAGAGGGGTTCCAGCCATCTGATGACTTTTAGGACCTTCTCTGGAACCATTCTTACAGGCCCATGTCTGTGTACCTTATTATTCTTAGCATCCCTTGCCAAATTCAACTCCAACCATGCCTTAGATTTCCTAATCCCATCCCCAGCCAGGCACTGTCCCAGTATTCCTCACAGGATAAATATCCTTGGTTCCACTGCCTGTGCAGAAAGAACTACCATACAAGCCAGAGGAAAAAGTAAAATCTACTAAATTTCCATGGTTTCAATCCATGAAGGATTTCAGTCCTTGGCTTTTAATGTATTCCTTCTAAAGTTATTGGTAATACCCACATCTATGAACCATGGAATTTACATGAATAAATTAATTTCACATGTAATCTGAGTCTGTATCCCCCAATTGATAGGATTTCAGACACAATGTAAGTATCAGCTTCTTTCCCAGTTCCTTATATAAAATGCAGAGAAGGAGGAATGCAATTTTCAAAAGCTGATGGGCAGAGAGAGAACTACGCAAGGTAACACAAAGCATCCATGACAGGGCTTTTAAACCTCCTGCCTTTCTGAACATTTAGATCCTTTACGCTGGTTGCCCTTCACTTGGGAGTCACAGCTCTGAGTAATCACCCAGAGCTAGGTACCTTTTAAAAAACATTAAAGAATTATTCTTTCTTGTCAAAGGACAGCCAAAGGAGGAGGAGCAGATGCTGGTGCAGTTTCATCTAACAGAGCAGGGGTAGTCACCCTGATTTCAATTAATCTCTTTCCTTTGCCAGAGAACATTTGGAACACTGTTTTACCTGCCCTACAGTAACGTCTTAGCCACCAGCCTAACACTTGCAATGGGAGATGGTTTATGACCTCATTGCTGCTGGTCTATTTTTTTGAGATAATTAAGTATCACTTGGGGCAAATAAAAGAATGGTGACAATGGCTTTTGGTAGCTAGACTACTTGCGTGGGAGGGGGAGTCATACATTTTAGACTATGATATGACAAGTTCTTAATAAAAAATTGCAAAATATTGGTTATATAATTAATAGATCACTCTGTAATGGATATGATTATTTTGCTACGTGCTGCAACCAGACTAGGGTACAAATGGGGTGGTGGGACCCTAACAGCCTCTTCTCAGATCCAGTTGGCTGAAATAAAGGACTACTCTAATGCAGGTGCATATTTGGTTATATTATTAGGTAAATGTGTTTGATTAATGAGCGAAGATAATCAAAAGGGTAGAAAAAAATCTTATGAAGAAAAAAAACATTTTAGTCCTGATTTTTTTGCCTCTTACTAATGGATTGTGGATTATAAGGAGTTCAATATTAGTAAATGTGAGACTTTTCAAGTCTTAGAGTTTAATATGTCCTGCCCTCTGCCCTTTTCTTTTTTTTTTCTTAATTACAAGGGCTTGCAAGCGCACCACCTGGAACTGAGAAAAACAAACCACAAAGAGATAAAACCTGAAGTTTTTGACAAGCCTAGATGATGATACATTTCCTTTTCTTAAAGTCCCCTGAAACCAATCAAACTCAAAATATAACTTGTTTGCCTAAATTAGATACCTTTATACCCAGCCACAGCCACTCATCTGAAAAGCAGTTATAAGAGTAAAACAGTGTTAAGGTGGTTGTTTGACTCCCACGGCTCAGACTACCTTACAGGAAGCCTAACTGATAACTAAAGAGAGGGATACCAGATTTTTACTTCTTCTGTATTTTTTTAATGTTCTATTTTTATCTCCAATCCTGTGTTTAATCTTAGTGCTGTAAATAAAACTTTCCATATAAATAAAAAAAGTGCTTTTACTTCACTGGAGGTAATGAATCAAAAATAGTAGTGGTAAACGCCTGAAATTCAGGGAAAAGATGGCGACTCTGGAAACAATTTTTGTTTTTGTAGCACCAGTGCCATCCATGTAACATTACCTAATTCTATAATGTATATAATACAATGATATAGTTATTAATATAATGCACAGTATTGCGATAAGGTGTTATCAGTATATTATATAATATTTTACAACAAAATATTTACATAAAGTCTTTTGCATATCAGGACTTTGTAGATGCTAAGCCTAATTCTCTTTGGAAGTTAGCTTCTTGGAATTCTTTTACTATAATCAAAATATTTCTTCAAGGTAATTCATATTTGGTTACTTTTCTGTATGAAGCACATATCTGGTGATTCTCTTGGCTTTATGTTTTGAACATAAATGATGGATTTTTCAGATAGTATGTGGAATTTGCATCAAAAACATAAAGAAACTACATTTATATTACATATTACTTGCTTCTGCTTTTGTAAGTCCTTACAAACTCATAAAAATCCCTCCAGTGCTTAGACAGAAGCCCACAAAAAGCCATGTATGCAGTCATACCATAATCACAGGCACACAGTGAAATAGAGGTAGGCAAATACAAGAGAAGCTGAATCCTTTACATGGAAAGATGAAGACCCATTGTGTAGTGGAAAACTGGAAGTGGAGATCTAGTTATAAGTAGCTGCATTTCAGTGCTCTCATTTCACCTATTTGCATGCAAAAGTAGTACAGCATTAGCATAACTACTCTGCAATATGGCATAATTGCTGGAGCAATACAAAACTCATATATTCTGAAAACATTTGTGTACACAATTTCTGCAATTATGTCGAAGGAAACAAGAGAGTAAAACCAACAACAAAAGATTTAAAACATTTTCTGAAGGAGGAGGGTTAAAAATTTGATATCAGCAAAGTTTTGATCTCTAGCTACCTCTCTTGTTTTCATCAACATACTCTATGCACAGAAGAAACTGTTAAAGAGCTGAATACTGTAAGAACAATTTCAAAGTAGGAGTGTATATCATACTAACTACTGTTATTTATCTACCTCACAAACTATTTCAGTAAATGCAGAGGTTTTCCTGTGATGAAAAAAATATAAAAGAGAGTAACTTCTTCAAAGTAGCTAGCTATTTCTCCAGCATCAGGGGTTACTAGCACATATAAAGCCTTTGGGTCTATATTGTATTCATTTTAGAACAGACAGCTGGGAGTAAAAAAAGGAGACATGCTGCCATAATTCTTCAAAAATCCCTAGGTCTAGGCCTTTAAGGGGAAGTCAGATATAATTTAGAAATTTTCAGCTTACTTTCAAGAATATTGAAAGCAAACTAGCTGCTGTCCTGTGTCAAGTAATGTGAAAAAATCATTTTTGCTTTACTGATGTTCTTCAACATCAGAAAGCTGGAAAGATTCAGTTACATTTTTCTATAACTGATAGACTAGAGCAAAACTGAAGTTTATTGTCTTTTTTCTGCATTCAGACATCTGTCATGTCTCAGGTGTTTTTTTACCAACTCTTCTACCAGTCTGCTTCTGGAAAGTTGTTTATTTCTGAAAATAAAATATCAATGAAGGTTTTAAAGGAATAAATGTGATGGACCACTCAGTATATTAGTGCAGATGTAGAGTAAATGTTGCCAAGACCTCTCTTAGATTCTTGTGGGTGAGTCTGTATTTCTTAATAAATCTGCAAGTCTCCGTTCACCTTCCTGGGTATGAATGTTATTTCATATTTGAAGATATCACCTTCTAAAATAGCACAATACTTACAAGGATGAAGGAGCTGTGCAGCATAGCTGGAGTTGTTAATGCCCCTTTACACTGAGCCTGTACCATGCAGGCACACTCGTAAGTTGACTGCACAGGTGAAGCATCAACATGAAGCAAATTTAGTCGGGTCCATCACTTTCTCCATCTGGATTCTACGAATGTTAAAGGAGAAGTCTGCCTTCCTGCACCAAAATAACAGTCATACCAATAGTAACCTACAGGAAAAAAAGTCCCACAAAAAAAAAAAAAAAAAGCTATAAAAATAAACAACTTGTTCTGTTAGAAGCAGGGAATCTAAGCCTACTTCAAACTGATTAAAGTCTGCAGTTCGTAAAAGCTGAACTTCAGATAAAGAGCATAATAATACAATGAGTCAACACGGTAGTGCTCATACAGCATTATCCAATCCAACATGAGTACATATAATCAGCAGTTCAGATGATACATAGTTAAGGTGATGCAAATCACACTGGCATAAAAATTAAGTGAGACACTGATACAGCACTTGTTTAAATGGTAAATTCCATTTGGAAGTGAATGTGTGCTGCCTGTGCTTCCTGCTGACAAGCAGCAAGGGAGCTCTTCTAGCACAATGCTGTGATAGAACCAACCAGTTTAGCTGAAACATTCTGCAGCTAAATTATGAGTTTTCTTTTGGCATATGGGAAGGACTGATGCTTCAAGGGGTGACACCTACACTGACATGGTTTTACTATGAGTTGTTTTTATTTATATCACAGGTTCCAGGGACAGTCAACCCAGTATTAGACAAGAAATCATGGCAGCATTTTACTGTGCAGAAGCCGTTTCTGATTTGAAGGCACATGAGGCATTTTTGAAATGTGTTACATTTTGTTTCTCCAGCAGTACTGCAACGGCAGCACTGCCTTCTGCAGGCACAGCCTTGCTGCATGGTCCTCATTGCAAGGGAACAGCAATAAATTTCCTTCCGAAAACCCGAAGAAAATGCAGCTGGCCGTGTTTTAAAAAACACATAAGGAGTCAGGTCCTTAGTGTTTCTCGGTGTTCAGCCGTTTAGTATGTGCACATGCCAGGCTGTATTTTAGCTGACACAAACAAGCAGAACTCCTTGTTAGCGCAGGTCACATCCCACAGTGGTGGCTGTATTTGCATCTGTGCCCCACTCACACCCTTCACCTCAGACACTGCAGGTTTGCAGCCTGCAGCAGCAGCAGCAGCTCAGGGTGTCCGGATTTTCATTCCAACTGGTTAGTACACATCAGCACAGCTCAGAGTAGACTGGGTCGTTCTGGTATGTCACAGGTGCTGTACAGGAGAATTTGTCTACTGTGCAATATGGTTGGAACCAAAATGATTGGCTGAATCCCATTTAGTGATTTGATAAACATTGCTTAAATTATGTCATCCATTGCCTGCTTTAGAATGGCTTCAAGTCCCTATAGGAGACTAGATGTCCAGGAGCTGGGCACACATACTAACACCGAAGCAGCCTGTTTTCTCTCCCATCTTGACTGGAAGTTTGAATCTGTACTTAGTGAGAGACTGCTGATGAAAGATTAGACACACCTTTATCTTAGTGTAGCTAATATATTTTTTTTTCCTAGAAATAAACTAAATTGATGCCATCCAACTGAAGCATATAGATTGTTGTGCATTATAGCAAAATAAATTCACTGTAAACTCTATCTGCTGACTGCTGTAAATACTACAAAATTTTACATCCATACAAGGTACGGCCTCTTCAACACAAAAACTTTTCTGAGAACTTACCTATAAACTACCACATGACATGACCTCTCTACATGAGCATGTGGACAGGCCATGTCACTTATCCTGTCCATAAGAAATTCCTCAGGGTGCCCTTTGGAGCAACCTCCAGGACCAGTTTTAATATGGCATTTATGCTGCAAGGTACTCCAGGCAAATATCCGTAGCCACTGCTTTTAGATCTAGCAGAATCAGCTTTCAATGAATGACTTATCCACATAGTAGCACAGGGCTCCCATCAAAACCTTGTTAAATTATTCGTATGTGGGGAGTGAACTCATGTATGATGAATAGAAAATAGTCACAAGTAATATGCCTTTTAAAAAATATTAAAAAATGCACGCCATAAAACATTTTCTGTAATATGATTTTAAGCATCTTCATATATGTGCAAATATAAGAGAGACAAGGAAGACAGTATCAAATTAATCAATTTAATTGTAGTAATAAAAATCCTACATAAAGACCCAAAACAATCTCTGGATTTTTGACATTTCAGGTCTTACCATTTCAAAATGCACAAAAGACGATATAATGATTCTAAAATAACATTTGCCATATTTGAAACATCTGTTCCAGTCTGCTCTTATAATTCTCCTGTGTTTTCATAATTTCCTTCTATCTTATCACTTATTACTGAAAACAATATAAAAGCAGAGGTTGTCTGAGTTTTCAGGGCAATGGGAAGAAGAGACATGCACATATCTCCATGCCCATGCATAGAAATTAAGACATGCTACAGACAGCAATGTTTCACTTCAGCGGTTTTTTATAGCATCTCCACTCTCAACTCAAAACCATTTCAGTCCTTCCACTCCCTCTAAAAACATTTCTTATGATCCTGCTGAGAACACACATATAAGTTAAACTTAAATAACAACAACAGAAACAAAAAATTAATCAAAAAGCACACCTTCAGATGTTACCATTGTGTTTCAAAGTACTTTTCTGTGACAAAAGGTATTAAATTTCCATAATAACATATTAGACTCTGGCTATGATTAAGGGAGGGAAGATGATTGTTTTTAAAGGTATTTGAAAGACATTTGTGGGCTCATTTTGGGATGATTTCTTTATAGGAAATTAAGCGATATCTTTGCAACAGTTTTGTCTGTAAGGTAAATGATTGGATTCTGCAACTGTGAAGAGACTGGGTCTTCTTTGTACAAGAACACTGTATAATCCAAAGCAGAGAATATGACAGAAGATAAAACACATCCAAACAATTAGAAAGAGTGCTACAAGCAAAATAGCTAACTCAGAAAATCCTTTGATTTCGACTAAACTGTGGTATTTTATACAACTGTTGTTAAAGTGGTGAATCTAATTATACCCTGATATACCACGGTGGATCAGGAACTTTAGGCAGCTGCACTATTCCAGGCATGGCAAGAGACAGGTGTAGTAGTCATAATGCTGGGTGCGTTATAATATTCCTTTCTATAACTTATTTGGTGATAACTCTTAAGGTGAATCCCCCCAGTATCGCTACACTTATTCAGGATATATCCTCTCAAAGGCACTAATTTTCTGATTTGTGAAGGTTGAGCATACAAATTGGCAACCCCTGTCAGTGTACCAGACACTTCCATTGCAGATAGTAGTTGCGTGCTTATTTTATAATTTAAGAGTCTGATTTCAAAGTAAGAAGCAGGATAAAATCACTGGCAGCACAACAGACATACTGGGTAACTAATAAATTAAATTGAAATTTTACTTAAAGCTTCACCAGAAACCTCCCAATTAGTGTTAGAGTATTTTTATACAAGTTTCTTTTGCATTAAGGATGAATTAAAAATTTTCATGTCCATTTTGGTATGTGTGACACATTTTAAACAACCTGGATAGCTGAGATAATTTTCTAGATACTGTGACCTTTATTCTGGGAAACCCAGCCATGGCACCAGCTACATGTGTGTCTTTAGTGGCTCAGTAGTTTGGACGCTTTAATGTAAAAAGATACCTCAGTCATTCACTTAGAACAAGTGAAAAGCATTAATTATTTTACTCAGAGATTGTGCAATGGCATTGTAAAATATTTACGTCAGTATTTTTTCTTTATTCTATAGTAAAGGTAAATCCCAGTGTGACTTGTTTGGCCATCAAGACTAGGAAACAGTCAAAACAGAACCAGATGAAAGGCAGAGTTGACTATTAATCATGAAAGAGAAATGCTTCCTTGGACGATGAACCACTCAGAAAACAAACAGAAGTCAATTTACTTTGAGATATTCCTAAGAGACAAAATAGAGGAATTTGTATGACAAATTATTCATCATAGCTTATTCACACAATTTTAATTATGATATTCTTTCCATAATAATCTAAACATAGAGAAGCTCAGGGGACTCAAAGGCTCGAGACCATTGATTCTAGGATACAGAGTTTTCACCTTTATATTGACGGTATGTGTGGGGATTCAATGAGTAAAAGCTGGTATCACCTGTAATCTTCACGGTTCATGGAAAAAGAGCAGGTGATGATGAAAAGGAATTAGCAAACCAGGGGTATCTCCCAAGAGCTGCTGACTGGATTCAGAGGCAATTAAAAGTATTCAGCCCTTTACAAAGTATGGCCCCAAGGGCTGTAACAGGAGCAGTGACAAATGGCTGCTTCAGACAGCAGGACTGAGGAGACGAGGAGATGCCCAGGCTTCTGCACACTGCAGTGTGCCCTGCTGGTTAGAGAGTGAAACATGCGTGCAGTGACTCCTCTGCCATTGTCACGCTGTCCTTGAGAGGTGAAATTCAAGAGGTGAAGGTGCTGTGCTTTTCACAGGGAATGCGTGAAGATCCTTTCCTTCTTAAGAGAAGAAAAACCTCAGCACCAGCCTCACATAATTTGCAACTCATCTTGCAAATTTTGGCACAAAGCACTAATCTTCACTGATTTAAAAATAATAATAAAAACACTGCAGTAAAAGTGCAAACTGTTGAAACTATCATACCCAGACCACTGCATCCCTTTTATACTTTCTGTAATGAGATTTTCTCCCTTGCTTTAAAGAGTGATCCAAAATTTGAGCATAAGAACAGCTCACAGGAGGAAGTGAAAGAAGACAGAAGTTGAACCCCAAAAGAGCATAGTGAAGCCCCTTTTCATTCTTTTATGCATTAGAATGCAGATTAGAAAAATGATGGTGTGAGAGCATATTCTGAGAACAACAACAACAACAACAACAACAAAAGGATCACTAACACCCCTTATTTTCAAGTGCTTCCTTTTCTTGTAGAAATTTTTCTTTCACTTTTACTTAGTTGGCTATTCTGGGAGCAAGATTACTAGACCAAAATATTCCCCCTCCCCGCCAAAAAACCCAAACCAACAACTACCACCAACAGAATCCACATTATTCCAGAAAAAAAGAACTGAAAAAAAACAACCCAGATTACAAAAGCAGCAGTACTTTCTGTCTGATTTTGGTGTATGAACATGATCTGTTTCATTATGTCTGACAAGAGTGTAGGAGAGTGAAAAATGTATCTATGAACATGGAAAAATCCCAGGGCTGACTATTCCAAATGCTACAGATACAAATTTGTAGTGTACATTTATATTAGCCTGACCCTACCTGCACCATACAGCCACCTTCAGCAAAAAAGTTCACTTTTCCACAAAGCCTCATCCCTGAAATTCTAAGACAAGTTCATTTTTCTTGTTCTGTACTTCAAAGGAGCCCCTCTTTCCCATAGGACTGTCATGAAGTACTTACATGGAACACAGGTTAGACAGATTCAAATGCAGTACAAATGGGAATAGGATAAACAAGAAAGTATTGCAGAGACATTTGAGTCTTGTAAATTTTGGAAGATAGAGGATACAGTCCAAATTCAAAGAGGGAAGGAGATTGATTTATCCAACCAGTTATCATTTTCTTCTTAAAGGAAGTCCTCACAAATAAAAGTTTTCCATTTTAGCAAGGTGTTAGCAAGACAGCAGTGCTAACTCAGAATCAGATAGGACATGACTCTCAGAAAATACTGATAGAAAGGAAACAGACAGAATGAAGTTTCTTCTGTCCTAAAGCTCTTCTGTTGAATCCTCTCCACATATATTCAATTTGCTTAAGGACTCTGACTACGTGGCAGAAGAGGTCACAGAGTGCCATGGCGACACCCTGTCCTGCCCCAAGTGTTCTATAACCCAGCAGTGTCTCTGTGTCAGAAAAGACATGAGATGGCTGTGGTGGATACCATGGTACCTCAGCCTTAGCAACGCTAAGGGCCTGCTGTTTGCAGCGCTGCACCTTTCCACCCAAGCTGTGCTGGCACTGCCTCCCACAGTCTGTGTTACACAGCTGTCAGGCTGCCAAAACAGCCTTTGAAATCCCCCCAAAACTTCAGGCATTTCAAGCAGATTTTGTTGCCATATAATTCCTCCCCCTCCCCCTCAAAAAACTCCAACACTCCCCCTTAGAATTTCCAAGCCGTAATCTGTTGTTGAGTTCCTCTTTAATCACTATTAAATGGAAATCTTTTGTGAAATGAGGAAGAAGAGAAAAGAAATGCAAATAGTGTCTTTCCAAAAGCAATGTAAATAGTGTGAGTCTCTTAGAATGAGAGAGGATCAACCAGTACAAGCCTCTTCCAGTTGTACCTGCAGCACATCTTCGGCAGAACATGTTTTGTTCCAGATCTTCTGGAAGTAGTCTTTCAGACGGAAAAGTCTTTTCAGAATAGGAATTTCATCTCACCTTTCGTCATACTAAGTTGCTGCCCTTTCAGCTCAGCTTCAGACAATTACGCTCTTATTGCCCCAAACACAACAGCTGTAATTGGGTGGCTAAGATCATGTATAACCTGGAGTAGAGGCCTGTTAAAAACTTTCACCAGCTGTCCTCTCTCTTCTCTAGTGAAACAGTAAAATTATGATTTACATTTGGAGGGGACCTGCCTGGGTTAGAGAATGCTGCCATTGTACAGTCAATATGTTGATCCTGCACTTGGCTCTTCTCTTGCCTCTTCAGCAAAGGCACAATTTGATTCCTGAAAGGCCAGCTGCAGTAGCACTATCCCATTGATGAGGGCTCTCAAGTGAGATGGTGATGCTCCTGAAGGTAAAATATCTACCTCCTGCAGTCGAGGAAGCAGAAGCACCATTTTTTGAGGTCTTCATTAACTGCGTACTGCTTGCAAGGGCACATTATTCCCTGAGTACTGTACAATTAAGGCAACTGTAGGGACAATCCTTTCCATTCTCCTGTGCACCTTGGAGTAATGTCTCCTGCTGTGTAAACTTCTGCCCAAGTGCTGGTGAACAGGCCAGTGCGCGGAGGAGCTTAAGACAAATAATGCAGTTAGAAAATAGATGGGGAAAATGTCATAAACTGTCCTTCACAGCACTGGAGGGTGGCACAAAGACAAGACTCCAATACATGTTTACAAAGACCCAAGCTATTTTTATACAATTCAAAAGCAGGCATAGAGGAGCTAAAAAAAA
>VZTI01000922.1:522895-584717 GCA_013397865.1 Struthidea cinerea | reverse complement strand
AAAAGAAAGAAAAAAAAAAAAAAAAAAAGAAAAAGTCTATCACTGCCATGCAGAAGAGCTAAGCTCTCCAATATCCTGATTTACTACCTTATTTTAATACTTCTTGGGAGGGACTTTGTAGTACAAAGGAAGATGAATGTGTAGCACATTAAGATCCTGAAATCACTGCAACACTGGGTTATTCTTATCTAATTTCTTTATTTCTCTTCTCTTTTATCCAGACCACTGACTTTGCCACAGCTGAAAGTACTTTTGGTGTAAATAAAAAACTAATCAGAAGACACTTATTATACGATTTAATTGCCCTCTGATCTCTGCTGATTAAGACATGGCTACTGAACTTATATATACTTATGTTACTGAATTGAATCAGTATTAACACCTCAGTTGCCAAAGGTCTCTACTGAAGTGCATGGAAGAGAAGAAGTACATAATAAATTTTAGAAACATAATTTATGTCTTAAACTTCCTGTTATTGTATTATCATCAAGATAATACAGTTTGTGTTTCAAATGCTGTGTCAAAGGTAGTGCTCTTCCATGGGTGATTGCTACATGACTGTATGCCCACACAGAAACAAATAATCTGCCTTTCAGCCTTCCCGAGGAGAAACAAGTACTTCTGCAGAGTGAATTATATGAATGAAGTGATTACACCGACATCTGCTAAACTTGTTTACCAGAACTCCAGTCCTAAGTGACAAGTCAGGCTTGAAACCAAACCCATCACTGCTTTTGAAAGCTGCTATTAAAGTCTGTGCAGTTCAGTGCAGTCACATTAAAGCCTTTAAAGTATTACTAAAGTCATTGAACTGACAGTAGACTAAGTCAAACTCATCCGCTCCCAGGTTTACCAATGAGATGCGAGTAATTCCTGAAGCAAAAACATATCATTCACCAAGAAAATAAACCCAACCATTTCCTTAAATTTCTAGAGGTTTCACATTCATTGCATGTTTGGTATAAACAAAAAGTTCCTTTTTCCTTTTACACTCATATTCTCCACATAGATAAGACTAAAAACCCCAATATATTAGATATTTTTTTTTAACAGGGGTTGGTGGACAGGGTTTTTTCTTTTCCTTTTCAGTAATATTTACAAGGTAATAACAGACTGTGGAGTTTATATGTATGCACATGTAGACAGATATTTCAACACTGCATTGACAATTATTTCATGGTGCAAGGCAGGGAGACGTATGTTTTACAGATATTGGGAAAGTTGGCTTATGGAACAGCAACGATATAGAATCACATGTTGGCATTATAAGCTGCAAAATTTTTCTGACACAGATGTTTATGGATCTGTGGATGTGAAAGTGAAAAACAAAATTGTTTTCAGTCTTGATTTTTTTTTTCCAGAAGAAACCTTTTCTTACAGAAAGAACAAATTCTTTGTGAACAAATAATCTTTGGGGAAAATTTGGTTTTCTGTCAAAAACAATTCTTTTTAAATTGTGTCATGGCATCACGTGCAAAAAGGCCCATAAAGTTTAAAAATCTCACAACATAATGCAAAATAGTTCTCTCTATATAATAGCACTAAGTAAGCAAGATGCATAATGATTTTAGACAACAGAAATATATGAGGATCAAAGACAATTGTTGTACAGCAGTCTCAGGTGACAAACTGACTGCTTGGCCAGTCCTTTGAAGGTAAACCTTACTGAACTTGACCTTGAGGTCACAATTAGATCATGGTTTTTGCATGCAACTTGATAGATCTTTATGCAGTACTGACGCATGGGCAAGGACCTTGCTTATCAGGTGGAGAATGCAAAGCTGTTTATTTTGCAGTCAGAATTCCCTAAATACCAGCACCCAACAGGATATAACATCATATAAACAGGAAAGATGTTTACCACAGTGTCCCCCAATCACCTGGGGTATTACACAGATTTTACCTAGTATGGTAACAGGCAAACAATACCCTATAAGGCCACAAACTACAATTAACACTTCTCATAGGCCCAGTCTGTCCATAAACACACAATCCTCTCTCAGTCCGTCTCCGGTGACCTGGATGCACTCGCAGGGTCACCTCCGGGCCCAGGAAAGAGGCCCTCTCTCTGATCCTCAGGGCCTATCTCTCTTCCAGCACGTAGTGCACCCCAACATATTTACATCATAACCAGAAAAAAAAATACTGCTTCTATTGTGTTTTTTCATTCAGCTGCTAAGAGTCTGTCTTTTTTCTTCATTCACAAAGCACAGTGTTTCAGAAGTATTATTGTTTGTGCTCATTATTTACAGTAGGGTTTCTTTTTTTAAAAAAAGTAGTTTCCTCCAATTAAGCCCAACAGTCATACATTTCCCTTCCACCTTTCTGACAATGCTTCACGACTATGCGACCATGTAATCAGCCTTTCAGAGTAACAGTGAATTCCATATTCCCTTAAAAAAAAAAAAAAAAAAAAAAAAAAGAAGGGTATGTGTAAAAAGAATTAGATCCTCAGCTGTCTNAAAAGCAGCTAAAAAATAAATTTACCTTTTATCGCAGCAAAATTTCATAGAAAGCATGGCTGGACATATATCCCACTTGTCTGGAGATACTGATTTCCCTCACCTTCATTTTTTAAAATGTTAACGTACTGGTTCAACTTTTCACCCAGTCTGATGACAGCAGAGTTTCAGACATAAAATTTGTTTCTGACTTCAGATATAAATTTCAGTAATACTGAAAATACCACCTTGTTATAAAGTCATGATCAGAGCTGGTGTTCAGCGTAGGCAAGAAGAAGATCTGTTCAGTGGGTTTCCCCCTCCCGCAGGCCCTCAAAGATCAGTCATAGATTGGTTTGTGTTGAAAATTACCCTTAAAGATCATCTAGTCCAACCCCCCGCAAAGAGCAGTGACGTGTTCGACCAAATCAGATTACTCAAAGCCCCATCCAACCTGATCTCGAATATTTCCAGGGGCATTCATTGTGGGAAACACGAAAAAAAGGTAGAAAGGCTCTTAAGTGTGAGAAATAAAAGTAAGCTTCAGAAATAAAGCAGAAGAGTTTAGGGATTAGCTTTGGCTGCAAAAACTTGAGGGAGTTAGAATTATACAACAAGCAAGTACATTAAAACAATGGTTAGAGTTTCTAGGTTTGGCTGAGATAGCTTTTAGAGTTGCAAAAAAATATGTTTAGGAAGATAGATAAGGTTAAGCTTAATAATGGAATACTGGGCATTATTATATAAAGTATAAAACAAGCAAGTGTTGTGTATAACAGATGTATGTGCGCGATTGAAGATTGGTTAAGACAGTTGTCTGTAACTTTTAAAAGTACTCTATTGGCTGAAAAGCTTTTAAGAATGCTCTGTAACCAGGAAGTCTCTGGATGCCTGCACAGCACAAGCCTGTGTCATCTCCTGTGCCTCAACTCTGTATGCGAGACTGATAAAATAATAAAAAGGCTCATGGAGCATCTGTCCAGGCTCCCCGTCCTGTTTGGATTCGCCGACAATCCACCAACTTGCTGGGCAGCATTTTGTCACCCTTATTGTAAATAATGTCTTGCTTCTATATAGTCTGAATGCTCACTTTTTTAATTTAAAAATTACCCCTTGCCCTGTCAGAGCAGACCCTGCTGAAAAGTCTCCCCCCATCTTTCTTGTATGTCCGTTTCAGGTACTGGAAGGTACCTGAAGAGCTTTTTCTTCTCCAGTCTGAACAATCCCTACTCTCAGCCTGTCTTCATAGGAGATGTGTTCCATCCTTCTCTGGATTCACTCCAACAGTTCTATGACCTTCCCATAATGGGGACCCCAGAGCTGGATGCAGCACTGCAGGTGGGGTCTCACCAGAGTGGAGTAGAGGGGAAGAATCTTCCTCACTCTGCTGGCCACACTGATTTGGATGCAGCCCAGGATACAGCTGGATTTCTGGAGTGCAAGTGCACACTGACAGATCATGTCCACCAGCACCCTAAAGGTTCTCGTCAGGACTGCTCTCAATCTCTTCATCCCCCAGCCTGTGTTGGTACTGGAGGTTCCCTTGACCCCGGTGCAGCCCGTTGCACTTGGCCTTGTTGAACCTCATGATGTACACGTGTGCCCACTTCTTGAGCCTGTCCAGGTCCCTCTGGATGGCATCCCATCCTTCCGGTCTGTCAGCTGCACCGCTCAGCTTGGGGTCATCTGAAAACTTGCTGAAGGTGTGCTCAACCCTACTGTCTATGCCATTGATGAAGATATTAACCAGTACTGGTCCCAGTACGGATCCCTGCAGGGAGCTTCTTGCTGCTGATCATCAGGTCATTAAGGCATTGGCTACTGCCCTCTGGTTGCACTATTCAGCCAATACTTACTATGTCACATCTCATCATCTTCTCCTCTCCTTCCTTAACTCAGCATTCTCCTTATCCTCCATTTCTAGCTCATCCTTGTGGTGTGGTTCATCAGTGTGTGCAAGCACAATCCTAATTTCTGCATCCTAATACTGACCTGCTTTGTATGGCTTTTTAGATCCTGCAAAGGACAGGGAATTCTCTCATCTGCCTACGCTGAACCCCTGAGTGAACAGGTTCCAGAGCACAAGAAGTTTAATTTCCTTGGAGTCTGTGAGGAAATGGAGAGAGAAAGTCCCTTAGACATCCACCAAGAGCCACCCCAAACATCACTGATCTTTGCAAACTGGTTGCCACTGAGATCTTCCAGCAGCTGTCAAAAACCTGAGTTTTGCAGAAACAGGATATGTTACCTCTCAAAATTCAGATTAGTCAACAACTGCCATCTATGGCTTAAGCCACCTCTGTGGTCTATGTTTAGGAAATTTATTTACTTCATTTTTTAGAGGGCTTATAGAAATATGATCTTAGTGGTTTGAAACATTTTAACTTTCTCAAGTTTTGAGGTTACATTTAATTGCACATCAAAGTCACTGAAAACATGAATTATGTAAACATGATGTCACATCACAGTTTAGGTTAAGTTCCTGTGGAATCCCACGAGTGCAAGTCTCACTCATGAGGAGCTTTGTGCTTTGTAATACTAGACTGCAATTTTGGAAAGGCACAAATACAAGTCAGATGTGGATCTTTTGTTGAATTACAACGTGATATAAATACTTAATTTTCATTTCCTTTTCTCAGGGTAGAGATTGAACAAAAATATTAAACTTTAGCAGTAAGACCAGTAGAAACCACAGGGTAACACTCATCTCTCCTTGGAGAAGGTTTTGCATATCTAAAGGCCCTGAGTCAGGTGGGTACTTGGAAAATCCTAATATGCTTGGTTCACTACTGGTTATCTTGCTGCATCAAGGCACTAACATGAAAGTGGTTTTGCTTTTAGGGATTATAAATAGAAAATGAAAAACCTACTCATTTTGCATACAAAGAGAAAAAAGGCACTTATGCATATTCCTGACACAAGTACAATTTTTTTCTGTACGGAAAGCAGCAACACAAATTCTTCAGTAATGGTTTTGTCATGGGAAAAGCAATTTGGAAAACAGGAACCTATCATTACCCTAAGCAGTATAGTTTCCTTTATAGCCGTGCATACTCTGAGAAATACAAATATTGATGTTTAAAATGAGAGAGATATTAAGAGGAAATCTACAAATAATTGTGTAGAAACAGTCCTTTTGAAGTATATGCTCAAGCTGAAAACACAAACATAGAAATTTTAAGAACAATTTAATAAGATGTGTTAACATAATGGATTAGAAACAGGAAACATTTTTTTAGTTAGATTCATAAGCTTAAATATGTGCAATATTGTGTTTGGAGGGGGGTTTTTTGTTTGAGTTGTCAAATACCTACCTGCATTATTTGAGATCACATTTAAAGCAGATCCCTTGAAACACCTTGAGACCCTTTAACATGAGCATATGCGATTTTTTTGTGAAAAAATCTTTGTGAATCTGCACAGTTTAGCTGAGTGCTGCAATGCTACAGATCAATTCAGACTTTTAGTAGTCTCCATAGGAGCTATCCAAATTCCAGATCTATAACCATATTTTGAATCCAGCATTAAGTAATGACTGGGACTGCATGGGCAGTGTGAGAGACAATATGAATTCAGTAATAGCTCACATGCAGCTCTGGATATTAGAAGTGGATTTTCTCATGTCACAGTCGTTCTTCCATTGATCAGATACCTAGAAGGGAAAAATGAATGGAAGGAAGCTTGAATATCTTTCTCAGCTCAGCAATGGGGGCTGGCTTCACACTTTGTCTTCTCAGATGCCAGGCAATTTACTGAACCTAGAGAGAAGCTGCAGAGCTTCTGTAATGTAATCCGTGCTATGGGACAGGTTTTCTCTGGCTTATTCCACAGGGGTTGAATGAGTTCTGTATGCTTTTGCCACCACCAAATCTCCAAGTCTCCTTTATTTTCCCTGAAAGATACAGAGTTCCCCCGTTTCATCTCAGATACCTCTGAGACTGGCCTATTTATCATTTACTTGAAGTAAATAGAACACAGAAACCAACAGTACAAGTATTGCTTTGTTAGAAAGTATTAAAATCAGCTCCATTAGGAAGCAAAAAACACCTCTCAGATCCTGAAAATAGGGAGTTCATGAGATTCACGGAGCTTTGGAAAGGTGATTAATCATATCAAGGGAGACAGGAGGGCACTGAAAGCATTGGGTCACCTCTACAGTTCCTTGAAAAGTTTTGAAAGACATGGAGAGACAACCCATCTGCCTTCATTCTGTTTCTCATTATCAAGGAAACACATCTACTCCCAGCTATAGCATACCCTGAGTTACCTGACCAGCTGAGGCCTGACATTGGGATGATATGGAGCTTATTTCCAGAAACTCCTTATCTCTAAAAGTATCCCCTGCTATCTATTTCCCAAATGTGAAAGGAGATACTAACTACTATCAGCCTGGCTGCTGGAGATTTCAAGGGAGTAAGAGCGACACTTCAGGAAGGGTTTGCTCAATTTGAGCATGTCATGAGGCCAAATGAACTGTGGAAAACACAATGGAACAGCCACATCACAGCACTGACTTTTTAACAATAGTTGCAGGACTTCAGGTCAAATGTCATATACTCACTTGTGCTTTCATGTAGCCTTCTGCAGTATTTTACAGTTTACCAGATACAAAATAAGAGCTAAAAAAAGAGCTGAGGGATGGGAAATGTTAAGGTGAAAACTCTAAAATACCTAATATCAATTCAAAGCTGATGTCTGGCGCCTGACAAAAATTAAATGCTTGTGGTATAGACAATGGTATTTAATAGGAAATGCTAACTTCTTTGGCCACGTGAGAGACAATCTGCTGAATTTAGTCTGTCATTTTCTTTGAAGACTGAAAATATATAGAAAAAAGGAAGAATAAATCAATGGAGAATTCTTCAACAAAATGTGTTATCTAGCAAGAATGTAAGCTGAAATAGTTAACATGTCACTTATCTGTTTTCTCAATAGTATCCCACCAGACAAGGAAGAACGGCCCAGTGACTATACCAGATTTCTCAGATATTTCCACTGTTGCCCTATGAACAGTTCCGGGACCCATCATGATGCTCTGGCATCTTACTGCACATCTTGATCTGCTTGAACCAGAAAATTCTTAGCCAAATGTAAGAAAATTTAGTGATTGCCATTTTATTTTTTCATCAATTCATATATTTGTGGGAAGTTTATAATTCAGAATTCTGAATACTGAATACTGTATTGTTTGTTTGTGAAACACATCACAGTGTATTTAAGATCCTTGCACACTTACGTGATCTTAGCTTAAGACTTTCTAAGTGCTTAGAATTCTAACTTCTTTCAGAGTGCTAAAAATTCTTATTTAAGTCTCAAGAGCTCCTTAACAATAAGTAGAATATTTAGTCACCTACAACTATTATGATGTGATTTCTGTCTTTTTACCAGCATGCTGTACTTTCACATTTCAAACATACCTAGTTGAATAAATGTTTTATGACACTTAAGTTTCATTTCTCAGCCTGAAATTATTATGGTTATATATGCTACAGAATTTAATTTAATTAAACCAGCTATTATGCTCTGGGCAAGTCTATTGAATAAAAAAAAAAAAAAGACTCTACTATGTTTAGTTCAAAGAATTTTACCATGTTTTCTATTTTACAGTAGGCTTTTATTCCAGAAATGTTGCAATGCCATCACATATTTTTAATTAGAATATTACAGTAATCCTTACCCATGTTTTCATTATAATACTTATTGTGCACTGTAATTTCCTCTCAGATGGTCTGTCAAATTCAGCTTGATAAAAATGACAGCAATTAATTCAGCTACCAAAATTATTATTTTTTTTTAACACAAGCTGTATAGTATTTATATGTTGCTACATTCATACATTTTTTTCATATGGGTTCAATGGCTGCAAATCCTTATTAAACTTTAAGGTAATTATAAGATTTTTTTTGTCTGCATTCATATTTTTTATCAGAAATCTGTATGTTGAAAAAGTGGTGATTGGGTATCCCCTTGTTTGTGTACAGTCGTGGTGGTCACAGAGCACGGATATGCAGAACCCTGGCGACTCCTGCAAGATGACAGTTTTACAGTGGAACAAACATTTAAGAGTGAAACCACCTCTGACAGAAACACGTACTTTGTCACATAGTTTCTTGTCCTTCAGTTATATTCATGTATCTGTGGAGTAGAAGTCACCATTATGCAATATGAGAACCAATATACATTTAAACAGTATTTTTCCTTTTTAACCCACACTTGTTCTCTCATTCAGATCATATTACACAAACAGTTCTGCCTTGGGGATGGAGGGCACAGCACAGGGACAGAAATGATCACCTGGGAAGGAAGGTTAATTGAATATCCACAAACTGTATCATGGAGGAACTGGCTTGCTCATGTTCAGTAACAGATAAAAAAAAAAGTTAAAATGCACAGCTAATCCCACTTCTTCCTTCCAAGAGTGAGATGAAAGAAAGGAAAAAGAGATCTGTTAGAAATGGCAGCTATTTCACTTAGGATACCATCTGAAAAGTTCAAACGCTGTGACAACAGCAGAACAAAAACCTAAAAGAAATAGTGTTGCAAGCATTCAAGCCCCGTGCTTCTCATTAAGCACCTGTTTCCCTACGTACTCAGAACTTCAAACATGTCTTTGTTCTTAACATTTGCTTTCAGGATTTATAGGCATACTCACTGTGCCTGACATAAATGCTTTTGCACACATTATGCTTGCAAAACCTCATAATGGGCATGCAAATTGATATTTATTCACTCAAAGCCAGTAACTACACATAACTGCTCCTGCTGCAGTATCCATTGACAGTATCTGTGATAAGCTGGTGTATCCACCAAAATCTTATTTCAAACAAGCAGTGTTCATCAGGGAATACGTATGGGGCTTTTTTCCCCAAGCAGTGGTCAGCAGGGAGCAAGTATAGGGGCTTTTTGCTGCTTTTTTGGGGGTCTTGTGGTTTTATTTGTTTGTTTTGTTTTCTTGTTTGCTTGGGGCTTTTTAAGCATTAGTAGGAACAGCCACCAAAGAGCTGTAGAGGCTGTGTAGCAATAATTGTTGGAGCTGGCTGACCTCTGTTGGGAGGGGCTGCGTGAAATAGAGAACGGACTGCAACAACCCTTCTAGTTCACCTTTGGGTGAACTGCTTGCTTCCATTGTCATTAAAACGCAATTATGCACAGTTTTACTTTCACAGAATCACATTCTAGGGACAATGAGATTCTTGCCCTAGCAACCATGGAAGCCGGATCAAGTACTCTGCCTCATTCTCTCTACACCCACAAACCTGCCACAGTAATTATTATCAGGCTTATGGAGATTAATTTAAGATTGTGAGGATCTGATAATGAATTCTATAGCAAATAAACACAAAATGCTTTAAACCACCAGACCTCTAGCCAAGAACAGTAACAAAAGTCATTATTTCCTCCCACTTTTTTAAAAGAAAAAAACACCACCATTTTCTGATGCTGTTACAGCTCTCATTCTGAATCAATTTGTTATAACACTACCTTTCTCTCATAAGGCTAGTATATTCATTTTTGAACTTTATAAACAAGAACAAACACCAATTATCTGCACCATTATTAATAAAATGAAGAAAACAATTGTGAAATTAATTATATTACACTGGAAGAGAAAAATCACAACTAGAGGTTTTCTCTGTGGAGGACAGAAGACACATTACCTTCTCATTCAGCTTCACAACTCACTTAAGGTTAAATCACTGCTATTATTTTTCTGCTGAAGAACTGTTAGAATGAAGTTTGTGATGCAATATAAAGAAAATGGCTGAAATATGTTGCTAAGTCCCCAGGATGTATTAAAAAACAACTACTCAGTGTGTTAGCTTTGTGAAAGAAAACTTCAGCTACATTCTGCTTTGAACTATTTTCATACTTCAGTAGATCAATCAGTTTAGATTGATCAAATATGTACTTGTAATCAACATGATCAATTAATGCATTTGATTTCAATATATGTGACTGTTCAGAGGCGAAACGGAACAGATCCTATAGTATTCCCATCTGGGATTTCACATGCTCCAAGGACTAGCACTTGCTATTTCAAGGACAGTGCACTTCTTTCTCCTATCATTCAGAGCAAAAATTCTCTTACTTTCCAAAGTACACTCATTTGAAATTGTACTGTCAATGCATTAATAGAATACAGCCCAAAATTTGTATTCATGGCCGGGAATGGGAGACACTCATTCTACAGAAAAAAGCTAGCTGGCTTATATTTTGAAGAGATAAGGCTTATTTGCTATTCTCTTGTTTAATTAAGAAATAACCAAAATGAATTTAAATTCAAGGTAAAAGGTACTTTTACTAATTTGTATTACAGTTTAGGAAAAGGACACCAACCCAAAGCTTGAAAGAGTGGTGGAAAATTAAAAGGAGGTGTTGGTTTAATATGTTTTATACTGTGCAATTAGTTTATATTAAGCTAAGCCTAAGCATTAAGGATCATTACTTCTGTGATTTTTAAAGCTGGGATGACTTTCTTAAGGTATAAAATACACATTCATGCTGAACATTCCAAAATTATTCGGGAATACTTATGTCTCCGTTCCAAGTGTATTTTTTTTTTAATCATTTATTACTTTGTTTATACTTAATAACTAAAGCAGCTGAAACAGTGATGAGTGGTGACTGGTTTTCCTCAGTTCATGTTCTGCTAATGTTCTGCTAGTGCTCTTACTCTGAGCTTCCTTATTTAAGCTTTCATTGCTATCTTGGTAAAGCTCAAGATGTATGAAAATAGACACTCTTCTCACTTAACCTGTGTTCAATACAACTTACTTTGTTGGGAAAGAGGACACTGCTGCCATATTAGACTGACTCCACGTATCAAAAAGGTCCAGGACTGAGGCTTCCAGCTTCTGAATTTGCCTCATGATATTCTGCACTATGCCTGAGGCAAGCTTTTAACTTTCAGACTTTATGCCTGTTTTCAAAGTGAAAGTGCTATGGCCCTAAGACAATTTTATTAGCTTTCTTTCCTTTTTTTTTCTTCTCCTTATATTTTTTATATGTAGATCATAAACATGGATTTCATCTTGCTTTGTTTACATAGAACAGATTTAGTTCCCTTATAAATCTGCAAAATGGAAATAAACACTTGTGAATGTTGTCATGTTTAAGCCATTAGTCACAAGCCTCAGAAGACGAATTACTCTAAGCATGGTTCAGGAACAGCAGAAGACTGCTCATTCTAACTCATTTTTATTACAAAAAAAAAGAAAAGTACAAAAGTGAACATTGCCAGTGATGTGCTATCTTTTTATCTGACCATTTAGGTAAGGTTTCATGGGAAAGGAAAAACTGATGCTTGAAAAAAGATTTTTATAGAAACTATTTATTTTTATTTTTTTGTACCATGAACAGTAAGACACAAACATTTCTGTCCTTAGTTGTCCTACTCAATACTGCATCTTCCCTCTCTACCGCAAATGAATCAAGTCAGTTCTCCAAGACAACTCCAGCAGGCGAAAAGAGATGAACACTGTGAGTAGACCAAAGATATATACACACACTGATGAGCCTCTCCAGGTGTATTGGGAACTTATTTCTCTTTGTTTTTCCTCTCAGCAGAGGTCACCGGTCTGCATCTCTGCTGTAGTCAGCTATCCTTCTCAGAAAATATGTAGGAATCTTTGAAAATAAAACTTTGAAAACTATACCCTTTTTAAACTATGTCCAAAACTAAAGAGTGTGTTCCAAAATTACTGTAGGGAAATATGACTGACAGAGGCAGTTAGTAAAACTGCATAGGTCTCATTACACTCGAGTAGAAGAGAGCTAGAACTGCATGGTAGTAGGCTTTGGCAAACAGATTTCTGGGAATGGAATTGTATTTAGAAGAAGTAATTTGAAATCTCTTGCTGTTCAAAACTGAGGAACTCTGAACAGTAGTAGAAGGATATAGATGTAAAAATTAATTTCAAGAGGATTTAGACACAGAGCATGATTAATTTGCAACACCAGGGGATTAACCCAAAGACCTCTGGTGCCTTTCTTGTCATGCCTTGTAGCATCAGTCTAGAAGTCTGAATATCAGTTAGATATTCAGTTTCTTCTATAAATGTATCAGTATTCTGATATCAGAGTAATATAAAAAAGTCAGATTATTAATCCTAGTTATTAGCAAACACATCAGTAATATTCTAGTTCTAGCAATGCTAAATAACTACAAGATAAACCCCAAGCTATCTCCAGTCATCATGGTTTCTCAGGCTTTGTGACTGCATTACCACAACTGTCATATTTGCAAGAAAAAGCACCACAAAATCTTAAGTTATTCTAACCCATCCTCAGTCAGTTGACAGAGCTCACTGGAGATAATGGCTGCAGAGCTGCTCATCTAGATTTCCCATCAAGCATCATATCTTTGAAACTACTCATTACATAGTTAAGTCTACCAACAAATGCCATATGGTGTATATTTGATTTTTAATTTTAGTTCAGAAATTGAGAAATATTTTTAACTACTTACACAGTTTAAACAGCACAGGAAAACTTATTACATGATCTGATCAGTAAATTCCAGAGGAAAATCATGCTTTCTTTCTCCATCTAGATATGAAGCAATAGTGTTGGTTGACTTCAAATATTTTGTAGTGCTGCCTTGTTAGCACGCAGAACACAGGAGCGGTGTCATGAAAAGTCAGCATCAGTACGGTTGTTCTGTCCTTGAATATGTTATAATGGCTCCGAAGTTTCCTGCATCTCCATATATCAGCCGTGTTTCCTGAGAGGTTACACTTCCTAATGCAAGGTAAAAGAAATCTGGTAAAGCAGGAATAGAAAAAGCAGACCTGCTTTTAGCAAAGAGTAAGACTGTTGCCCATATCAAAACTACAGAAATGAATGCATTTATTGCAGACATATTTCAGCTACTCTGAGGACTGTTCTCCACCGAAGAGGGAAAACATAAGAAAATGGCCTTTCAGACCTTGCATAAAAAGCTATTGATTTCACTGGCTACAATTTATCTGGTATCTCATTCTCTTTAGAAAAAAAAATTACTCAGCTGGGGCACATAATTATTGCCAGCGGCATAAGACGCTTTACAGTGTAAGATCACACTAACACATAAATTGTTTCTTTGACAGCTCTGTGAGAAACAGGGAAGAGTCCTGCCTATTTGCCAGGAGATTCATAAGCAGTTTCACACTATGTCTCTTCCTGCAGATTCCCTCTACCAAGAATTTATCATCATAATCTCTGAGCAAAGTATGTGCTACGTTTAAGAACAGGTTGCCAAAGTCTAATGGAAATTCAAACATATTGTGGAACTGAGAGACAAAGTAAGATAAATTGTTATGCCTCACTGTTAAGTCTGAATTTGGAGAACAGCACACAAATGCAACACAGAATCGCAGAATGGGTCAGGTTGGAAGGCACCACGGTGGGTCGTCCGGTCCAACCTCCCAGCTCAAGCAGGGTTATCCCAGAGCACAGGGCACAGGATTGTGTCCAGATGGATCTTGAATATCTCCAGTGAGGGAGATTACCTCAATTTCTCTGGGCAATCTGCTCCAGTGCACATGCACCCATACAATAAAGAACTTTGTCCTTATATTCAGGTGGAACATCCTCTGCACCAGTTTCTGCCCATGTCTGTCTTGTATTGAGGAGTCCAGAACTGGACTCAGCACTCCAGATGTGTCTTCACAGGGGCTGAGTGGAGGGGCAAGATCACCTCCCTCGACTTGCTGGCAGTGCTTTTCCTAAAGCACCGCAGGATCCCATTGGCCTTCTCGGCCCCCAGGACACACTGCTGGCTCATGCACAGCTTGTTGCTCACCAGGACTGTTTGCTGCATTCTGTGTGGTTTCTGCTCCCTGGAGCCATTTGAATCGGGCCTGGTGGCTCTGGTAGTGCCCTCATATCAGCCTCACCGGCCTGGGCTGCAGGAGCCTGTCAGGTTCCTGCGCATCTCTCAGCTGTTGATAAATACATCTTTATTCAAAAGAGTATTAGCTAAGTGGTTTTGTTTCTCTCAACTCCATTCATCTGCAATTTTCTGACAGTGACAGAGTTACTCAGCAGGCTATTGTACATTTAAATAGAAAGCAATCTTGAAAAACAGCATGGCAGTTTTCTATTCCTTGGTTGCTGTTTGAAGGGCACTAGGGATAAAATGATGCATGAAGATTTCACATTCTTGCCAGATATGCTTTCTATTTCATAAAGTAGGATTACTCCATATTCTGACAGACAAACCCATGTTTGCTCCCCTTACGTTTTTTCTTAATCTCTCATCCTTGAGTGTTCCTAAAGAAGTAGTTATGGTATGTCCTGACAGAAAGGTCTTAGAAAAAGCTGTCTACTTCAATAAAAAGATCCAAGTCCAAATGTTAGGATTCCCCACAGAAAATATTTATTTTTCTGAAAAACTGACAAAGAAAGAGTTTATTAGTAAAATTAGGAATCATTAATTACCACAGAAAAGTAAGCAAGATGAATGTGGAAGATATATTCTGCACATGCACTAACAAAGTATTTAAGCATAAGCTTAATTATAAGAAAGCGAGTAATCCCAGTGGCCTGTATGACTGCTATAAGGAGATCATATCACTGGGATATAGAAGCAATTTTTGCCTCTCAGGGAATTGCTGGATTTTTGGGATTCCAGGATACCTTTGAAAGGTCACTCTGAGCTGATTAATTAACTAAGGAAAGAGACAGACTGAATGACTGCATTACAACTTATATTGAGATGCATAACATCATTTAAACTGAAGAAATTATGGACTAAAGGTCAATTATGGAAATTATGGACTTAAAGTCAGCTCCACAGATCAAACAACAAGCAATTGAAAAGCTATAAAGAAAATATCAGAGGTAACTTTAGTCAAAGCACTTTTAGGAAAAGAATTTTCTATTACTGAACATATTTGATTATTCACTACTTTATGCATAGAAGAAAGCCATATGTTTTGTAAACCAGTCTTATATACAAGGCAGCTCTTCAAGTTTTTGTAGGACTGTTCTGTATGTTTTAAAACACCTGATGGGGCCAGCAGATACCTGCAGGCTGGCGGGGTTGTGTCCTCCCTTCCTGCCTTCCTGGTGAAGAAATGGGGATACAGCTGGAGATGGGTACTGAGGTGGGCTGGGAGATCAAGGCAGGCAGGTTCAGGTTGCTGTAGTGGCTCCTGAGCATAGGGGAGACTCCTGCCTGGGCCTCTCCCAGCTGCCTCTGCTCACCAAGCCCCTGGCATCCACAGCCTGGATTCCACCATGGTGCCCAGCTGGGATAAGCACAGCGCACAGGCCCCAGGTAGGTGCCGGCTGCAGGAACTGCTGGTGCTGGCTGCATCTCCCGTGACGGCCCTAAGTTTGTAGGCACACCTCTGAATTGCCCAGGAGGTCAGCATAACTCTCTAAGTAGGGTCTGCACCTTTTTCTCTGTCCACAGTCCAACAAAAAGGGCTGGGAGGAGCAACCCAAGGAGGGAGCAAGCTAGGCACAGGTAGGAGCATCATGGAGCTGATATAAATGAAAAACCTCACATGCAGATCGGGACTCTTGCATCATCCCATCTCACAGGTTAAGCCTCCTAGGCTTTGTACTAAACAATGCCCATTTCAGTCATCTGCTGTAAACCATTAAGATTATTATCATTTCATGTTTAGTTTTCAAAGAAGCTTGGATTCAAACCAAGTGATTCAGGAGCAGAGTTTGCTTACCCGTTTGCTTTGAAATTCCTTAGAAATCGTCTAAACTACAGGCATTTCAGTGCAATAAAGCCACTTCAAAATACTCTATTCTAGTTCTTCAAGAATACCCTTAAACATCAATGCATTATCTGCTTTTATTATGCAAGAAGATATACTCCCAAGTGATGAAAAATTAACTTCATGCCAGGGGAAAGTCATACTGAGCTTTGTTAAATGTACCTTTATGTTTAAAGCATATTTTCAATGCTAACACTTCCAATGGCTTAGTAAAGGATAAAACATTATAGTTAGAAATACAGACTGAGTACATGGTTTTAAAAAAGCAAATGGCATACTCTAAAAAGCAAGAGTAGATGGTAGTGTTCTCTTCCCTCCTACTGGTGTAAAGGAAGAGCAGTTCCTTTGATATTTTCAGTGTTACGCCACTTAAAAGTTAATTCAATTGAAATAAAATACCAGTTTTGAAATTGTTATAAGAGGCCAAATTTAGACGTTGATCAGCATTTGGATTTAAATTCAGTAACATGAGTCAGACCCCTGTTATCATTGGACAGATTTGCTGGTTAGAGTCTCTCCACAGTTCAAGAGAACATTGTAATTCAGAAAGGTGATCACGAAAATACCAGTTTTGGACGACTGCAGCACAGCTGGATTTCAGCTTTAGAAACTATTACCACTTCTGTTTAGGTATAGAAAATTACAGGATACCATCAGGGTTTCAGTGATTAACCGGTAAATTGGACAATAACAATTTTGCACTCCCAGTATGCCAAAGCATCTTAAAACAGTATTGTCTGGTGGGCAGGATCCTTATTGCTGCCTATTAAGAGGACTGGGGCTCCAGGAAGTCAGTTCAATGGTCTCTGATCTTAGCATCAGGGATTACTAGCATATAAGCAGAAGAAAAATTGTAGGTACCTTACTAAATCTAAGTATTGCCAAAATAAAGAAGATGAAAATGTTTTGGATTGAATATATGGATGTTTTATTAGTGCTGACCCCTGCAAGGGATCAGCACTACAAACCTTAGGAAGGTCAGTTGCATTATGTTAATGGTATTTTTCATTTCTGTAGTGAAAACTGTAATCTACAGAAGATTACTGCCCCTTTTGTCCAATTCTTGAAGTACTACATCTGGAAGTACCATGAATAGGAATTGATTTTGTAAATTGTTTCCTTATACTAATCAGAAAATCCCTGAAGTGACAAGTATCATAACAAAAAAGGAGATAACTTAATGTGCCAGGATCTGCTTCTACCAGGAATAATTTGATTAGTTTGTTACAATGTTAGTCTGCTGTTCACGCTCTACTTTATGTATGAATACAGCAAAACTTAGTGGAGGAGAAGTGTTCATAGCCTCTCATACAGCTGCCCTAAAACAACCACTTACTGTCAGTCCAAGGCTAGGCTTTTTGATCTTTTTCCTTCCTCTTGTAACTGATGTATTACTTTTCAGTTCATTATCAGCTGATGGACATACGCCTGTGATGCCTCACATTTTAAAAATAAAAAGGAAATTTTTATAGTAGAGCACCATATTCATTTTTTTCTCATTTGCATTGCCAATTTACTGTTACTGGAAGTGCTTTTGCACTGTATCCAAATGCTCAAATGCTGGCAGAAACAGCATGAAGCTTTTATTTTTTCCATTGGAAACTGAAGGCAGTAAGTTCCACTCAGGTAGGTTCCTTATTTTCTGCATTCACACTGTTGTATTTAATCCATTGTCTCATGGCAGATAGGACCAAGCAAATTTGTTGCCTCACCATTTTTCTAATGTGATACCATTCAAATCCATTAAAAGGAAACTTTTTTCTCTTGCAAAGTTGTACATCTGGTGGGGGATTTATTGCAACTTAATTTGCCTTATCTTCTAGGAAAATATGCTGCTGAGTGTCCCATTTCCTCTGTCCATTGCTTATTTGTAAGTGTATATAATCTGTTTCCTGTTCAAACTGTATTTGCTTTTGTTAATGCATTCCATTATTATGTTTTTGTATTAGTTCTTCTTTCTCAAAGTAAATGTCTGGATTTCATTTGACTAATTAAGTTTTCTTTCTTTGTGTTAATGTTAGTTTTTCAGCCTTTATCCGTACTGAAGAATCTCCACATACTAGACAACATACAGACCTATTTTCTCAGATGAATAAAAACTACAGAGTCTAAGCAACAGCAGCCATTGTTCCTCAGCTTGTTGTGTCTTCTGACATTTTATTGCATTTTATTCCACTTGGTTCCTTTCTAGGCTGCATTAGGAAAAACTTCTTTTCTCCAAAATTCAATATGGATCGCATTCTATTTGATCACACATTATTGAAGTACATAGAGCACCACCGATGTAACCAATGTAAGAAAACTAAGAATAGCAATAAGTTTTAAAAGGAAAACAAATGGATTATATTTTTTAGATTCTTTCAAAATGCCTGCCACTAAGGAACTGAAAAAGACTGATGCAACTCCAGCTGCAATGCACTTGATTCAACCTTTAGTCTTCATCCTCAGTTATTTTTAACTGTATTTTAATAATGGACTGCAGCTTTTTCCTTTCCCATATTGTATCAGAACTCAGGTGATGATAAACCTAAGTGCAGTTGCTTTTTAAAAGCAGCCAACCACGTTTTAGTGCTGGAGGCTTGTTTCCAGGTGGTACTCAGCATTGGTAGTCAAGGTCAAGAGCTTCAGGGCCATTATGCGTCACCATGTTCTGGTAATAAAGGGCCAGGGCCGAATCTTTGATGGAAATTTTTCTGCGACGACATCCTTCTGTCTCTCTGACTACCAAGAAGCACAGGTACTCTGAACAGTCAGGAGGAGTGAGTGCATTATTTAATTGTCTGTCTCTGCTGTAAAATGTTGGACCATATTTAGATTATCCTAAAACAAGTTGATAGAGGTAAGGGATAGGAAGGCTGGCTGTGGAGACCTATTTAAGAGCAGTTCATAGCTTCTAAGTAACCACCACCTCTTGCTGAGGCAAATATTCAGGTAGTGACAATGTTAACTGCTCAGACAGGGCCTTCCTCTTCTCACCTTTATTCCCCCTATGCCCTGGAAAACATTCTTGAGTTGCATTCATGCTGCACAAGCTCTGGTTGAGGACACTGCTGAAAATGCGGCTGCACCCTACAGAGCAGCCAGGTCCCCCACTGCCATCCAAAACCACAAATATTGCTGCTGTAAAATAGAGGGACTCCCAAGAAATCCTGCCCATTGATCCACCAAGGCAGTTCACTGTGCTTGGTTCAGAGCATTTAGACCTCAAGGCAGCATTATGGTAATTCAGTTTCACCTTCTGCATAAAATGAGAGTTTGCAGGTTTTATTTCACTACAGCAGATACTACTGAGTTGGAAGCTAAAGATTATTATGTCTAACTGACCTTATTGTATCAAAATGAAAACCCCATAAAAATTGATTTTTAAGAGCGAGGGATTATGCTGTTCTTCTAAAGGCATAGTTTGATTTTTCTTTTTCATTTCCCATTTATATCCATGCACTTAATTTATTTATAGTGCTAAATATACAGTCAAGCAAAGTCACCTCAGTAAAAGACATGGAGCTGATAAGATTTTATACCAAAATTCACTCCTCATAAATGTATTTATTGAATCACACAGGCTGAAATTTAACATACAGATGCACCCCAGTAAGTAAGAAGGGAGATATGTTTTAAAACCTCATGGTGTATGTAGAAGTAACGAAAGGTAGAATTTGTTTTGACCGATATTTATCAAGTTAATTTCTGAGAAGACACTCAAATACTAATATGATTGTGCATTCAGCTACTATAGAGTGGCACAGGTGTTATGTAGGAAAGCACTCCCTACTGTTCTAGTCCCAAAGTCCTACCCATTAACACAACAAAAGCCCAAACTATTCTCTCTTTTACTAAATGATGGCTTCCCAGTACTAGCTGATGACTTTGGATCATGAGGTAGTAGAAGGGAATTCCAGGCTTACAGCCAGGATTAAGATCTGTGGGTATGGACAAGCTGAAAAGTATGGAGTGTTGTCTGTTGATTTAACTTTTCTGCCCCTCCCCGTGAGTTTATGTGAGGCATTGGGTTTCTGTAGCATTCCTAATTGCTTCACAAGCAAAGGTCATGGAGGGGTTGATATATAATTGATGTAGAAGACTGTTAGGGCAAAGAGCTCTGTGCCTAGAGGAAGACACACAGTTTCTAAGAAAAGAGTGCTACAGAATAAGGCCTCAGAAAACTGCTGGTGCAATGGATTTTTAAGCAGTCACTCAAGTACCTTTCTTCCACCTGACAAAGCCTGTAGCCATCTGTAAATACTGATACACAAACTTTCAGCTTTGAGGTCAAAGTTAATTTGAGTATGTTTTGCAAAACATATTTCAAATGGAACCTATTCAAATGTACATAAACTTGTTTTCCGTATTTGTGGAATATTTTCCCCCCTTTTAAAAATACATTCTGTAGCAAGGAAAGCAAAGCAGAGTCAACCAGGGACAAGTTTTGAGACGTTTCAAAAATGCTTCTTATTATAACAGGCTTGACAAGATGCAAAAAGGGAAACGATGTAAATATTTTAAACACAAAATAAACAAGACAGCTCCACTCTCAGTTTTGCCCTGTTCTTCTTTATTTTCTTGTTTTTCGTGAGTCCATTTTACTCAGAGTTTGAATTAGAAAGTGGGAGACATGAAGTTTTCTTCGGACTTATGTTTATTATTTCTTATCTATAACACAGCTGCACAGAGACTGCTTTCTGAGTTAACAAGGTGGAAAAATGGCCATGAGTTTCACCTTCCAAGGTTATTTAAAGCTTAATTTAACCAGTTAAGAATTGCCAAGCAATATGTTTGTATTTCTAATCCAATAATTAACAATTCATGGTCCGCATTGCGGGACTTTTTGAACCAATACCAGAAAACCCAAGTTTGAGAAGAAGAAAGAAGAAAGAAGAAGTACAAATCCACACCCAAAATCCTCCATCTTGTTACACACACGCTATATATTCCATAAACCTAAACTTCTACATTTCTACATATTCCACCCAGTGACGTAACTTTAATTACACAGCAAGAACCTCAGTGCTATCACACAATCTGGGAAGTTTTTCCCAAGGTCTAAGGTCAAATGGAATGTACTTTTGAGGATCATTGCTTGTCAGAAGTGAAAGAATGTAGTTCTCAGAATTCAGGGTTNAAAAAAAAAAGGCCCGCAATCTCCAAAAAATCCCCTAGGACACCACTGAAGTTTTCAGCAAGACAGCTGAAGAAAAAACTTTATTGAAAGAGAAACTTCAGACTGATAAGAACGTTTAAGAGAGCAAAAGCACTGACATGTCAAAAACACTAGGACATAGCTTTATAAAGTCTTTTTTTCATCAGCTAAGATATAACACTTTCATAAAAGTCTAGCATTACTTGGAAACACTGTGTATGGAAGATGGATCTTTCCTTGAGCCATATTCTATGTAACAGCCAGAAACTAAAAATCAAATGCAAATTGAGTATCATAATTTTTTTTTTTTTTAAGACTGTTAAAAGTGTTTAAGTCTGTTAAGTCTGTTAAATTGCTTAATAATTCTCACTGGAAGAGGCAGAAACCACATTATTTGAGTTGGTTAAAGCTGGAGAGTACAAAACTTCCATCCCTATTGGGAACCATCCTATACCTACAAAGTATTGGACAAGATGACCTCAGAGGTGTTTCCATCCCTTATTTCCTTGAGTCAATGAATAAACATGAACCTAATCAGAATAGGTGTACTGTTTATCTAAGCAATAACATTCAGTTAACTGGAGAACACAAGGGAATTATCTACTCCTATGCTGCTGATTAAACAAGATCAGAGAGCTTTAAAATAGGCTTTGGAGTTTTAATTTGCAGACCTTGGTAGGCATCTGTATTATAGTAACCTGTATATAACCTTGGACCTATGAAATAAGTCTTAAAAAAGAGTTTTTTTATAGGAAAATAGTTTGTAAAACACAAAGGCTACAGAATTCAAGTCTAAGATTACAAGTAAAATAATGTGCTATAGTTCTTCAGACACACAGGCTCAAAGAAAATAATTTCACAGAGAAAGAAAGAAAATGCAAAGAGCACCTTATATCAAGAGTGGCTTAGAACAGAGGGTGTTGCTGGATATTTTCTTCAGATAACTTGAATTTGCCTATGAATTTAAAGCCAAGTATCATTTGCATCACTATTAGTTTTGACTTTTTCTTACTTGAATGTGATCATTGATTCCATGTTCCACATAGTTCCTTCTTCCTCATCCAGGTATTCACGTGTTAAAAATAAATCAAGAAATTTCAACATGGTTATGATATTACCATTGTTAGTTACTATATTTATGATTTTAATAAAGCATATCCTTTCCCATAAAAAGTGTGCGAATACAAGCTAGCACATAGGATGCTTTTATGGCAAAGCAAACAGAAGGTGGTAGGTCTGGCCAGCGTGACTGTGCTCCATGTAAATGAAGGCTTACTGGTATTACTAAATTTGGACTTCAAAACGCTGGGGATGAGCCCCTTTTCAGTTGTGGGCTTTGTTTGTTTCTTTCTTCTCACTACTCATTAAAAAAAAGCCATATCACTAGAACAACAGGTATAAGGTGAAGTCTCCTGGAGCAGAAAAGAAGAAAAATGCTGACTGCTGATGGTGGACAAATGGGAAAAAAACCAACTGCACTTCTCAGTCCATGGGTGAGCTTGCATAGCAAGCGGGGCAGAGGGAACAGCAAACCTTGCCACAGATCTCTTGGGCTGTCAGCAAAGTGTGTGTTGTAGAGAGTCTTTGCCATAAAATGCTACCATGCATTTCTAGTCTATTATTCAGACGTCTTTCAGGTCATGATTGCATTTAATATCCCAATATACTGGCACTGCTTAAAATTGTAATACGTATCCCTTGGACAGAAATTCACACTGTGCTACTTAAGACAGCTGAAATGGCATCATCCAGGTGAGAGAACACTTTTTAGAACATTATGATCTGGCCTTTAGGATTGAAAGAATTTTAGACAAATTAATTTATATATGAAACAACAGCTATTCTAATGTAGAAGGCATTTGGTTTGGGATCAGCAGATTCTCAACCATCAGATTACTTTTACTTTTTTAATATAATGTTTTTCCTCTGGAAAAAAAGCGCCTTTTTTAAAACTATGATCTTAAATTTTTTTCCTATTAGTGAAGAGCAAACCCAACAACTTGTTATTACTTTATTAAATTTTCTACAATATTATTATTTTTCCATATCTTCCCTTACATCTACCTTTCCCATTTCACCACAGTCATCCAGATCTCCATTTTTTTATCACCTTATTTTTGTTTCACCCTTTATTTCACATTTTTTCCCAAAGAGAAAATGTAACATCTACTATATTTGAGTAAAATTAGTATAAAATTAATGTATGATCAATTAAAAATCTTAACAAAGATGATTGCAAAGACAACAAAGTTATAGTTGAAGATTGAAAGGTGAAGAAAATGTATCTTTAACTGCAACACAATATCATATTTTGAAAAAAATCTTACATCAAGAGATTGGAAAAGAATGGAACTCCTAGAAAAATATAAAAAGTCCCAATCATTGCCACAAAGATTGTAAAAACTTAACTTTAGAATACGTGACTCAAAGCCAAATAAGTTGGTGCATAAGTCACATCTCCCCTATAGTTTCTAGTATAAGACAACATGTACAAAGAAGACATATGTGAAAGTTTAATTGAAAAGAAGATATTATACAAGAAAAAAAAAAAGTGAAAATTACTTCAACAAAGATCTTTCAGACAAATTGGCTAATGAAGACAAAAAAACCCCACAATGACAACATTTTATCAACTGTTGTTTCAAATTGTCAACACGCTTACAATTTGTGGTGCTAAACAAGATGTTCCACCTGGATAGGTCCTATACTTACCTGGATTTCCCTTGGACAAAATCCAAAGATAAACTACTCAACATTTTGCAAATTTGTTTGTCAATCACTTATAATTATACAGCAGGTGGGGTCACATATTCTGTATAGAAAATATTATTTTTTTAGTTTATAGTTATCCAATTATATTGTCTCTAAAGTGTTCTATTTTAAAGAACAGACTTTAGCCATAAGGTTAGGAGATCAATATAAGTGTATGCTAATCTCAGTAAAGGAATCAGGGGACCCTAAGATAAGATCACAGCTCTTAAGTTTCACCATAAAGCTATTGAAGTGCTGTTACTGTAAACATCTAATTCCAAAACAAAACACGAAACTGTTGTGTACTTAAACTCATGTTGCTTCTGGAATGGAGTTTGCTATATTCCTAGATGGTTTGCAAATAAAATATCCTGCCACTTAAAAGGCAGAAGGATTTCAATATCTGAGGATGGTTCATAAAATGTTTTTCCGGTACAGTCTAAAGACTACAAGATAGCAAGTGATTCTAGCTATTGTGAAAACCCATGTGAATATGCAACAAAAAAACCTTGTAAATAGTGAAAACATAATTCTTGGGACTAGTTCACTGTGGATGCAGAAACTCCTGACTTTTAAATTAATGGCTCTTAGATGTAAAATATCACTTTTTAGTATTAAGTAACTGTAGAGTTACTTGTATTTTTGAATAAAAATTAAAACTAAGTCAAACCATAAAGTACGAGGAATCAAAGAATCATAGAATATTCTGGATTGGAAGAGACCTGCAAACATCATCCAAGTCCAACTCCTGGCCTGGTACAGGACACATCAAGAGTCACACCACGGGCCCAAGAGTACTATCCAAATGCTTCTTGAACTCTGACAGCCTTGGTGCTGTGACCATTTCCTTGGGGAGTCTGTTCCAGTGCTCAGCTACCCTCTGGGTGAAAAATGTTTTTGTAATATCAACCTAGACCTCCTGTGACACAACCTCAGGCCATTCCCTCAGGTCATGTCACTGGGCACCACAGAGAAGACATCAGTGTCTGCCCCTCCTCTTCCTCTCACTGTTGAGAGGTATTATAGACTGCACTGAGTTCTCCCCTCAGTCTCTTCTCCAGGCTGAACAGATCAAGTGACCTCAGCTGCTCCTCACATGGCTTCCCCTCAAGGCTCATCACNATGCTGTGCCTGATGCCCCCCAGGACAGGGTTGGCCCTCCTGGCTGCCAGGGCACTGCTGACTCATATTTAACTTGCCATCGACCAGGACCCCCAGGTCCCTCTCTGTGGCACTGCTCTCCAGCATCTCATTTCCCAGTCTGTCTGTGCACCCAGGGTTGCCCCATCTCAGGTGCAGAATCTGGCACTTTCCCTTGTTAGACTTCATATGGCTGGTGACTGCTCAGCCCTTCAGTTTGCCCAGGTCTCTCTGCAAGGTCTCCCAGAGCTGGGAGTCAACAGCGCCTCCCAATTTTGTATCATCTGCAAACTTAGTTAGTATCCCAACAAAAAAATAAATTTTTTAATTGTTTTGTGCTCAACAATTTCATAGAACAACCAATTTTGAAATAAAATAATGGATTACCCATATCTATGAAATTTTTCACAGTAGTGGATGTGAATTCTCCTACCTTCAGCTTAGCCACTGCACAGATTATAATTTTGTGCTGGTAAGAAAAATTGCAATATATGCTTTAAGTATAGGGATATTTATAAGCAGAAAAATAAAGAATTTAGGGAATCAGCAGTAAAAATGAAGAAAGAATTTTGGAGGTGAGTGAGCATACCTTAATTACTGTGGAACATTCCATTTATTTATCATACGACTTCCCGTGCTCAGTTAGCTATTTAGATAAATCAATTATGTATCATGAACTCAATTCAACTTCTACTTTACTTAGTGAATAAAGCAAACAAAGATCAGATACACTGTTTCTTTGAGGCTTTTCAGACCATTAGAATTTACCCATGGAACGAATTAGACACTGCTATAACAAGTTTTGATTCTTTGTAGAAATCAGCTGTTGATGGGGAGGGGTGGGAGGAGGCACAATTAGGTCTCATTAGCATGATGTCACGCTACTGATGATAAGCATTTGTATAAAAGTACAGCTCCTTGCACTGACTGTGGAGGTTGAATTTTCCTACTAGTGTAAAGCAGATCATGGGATGTTTCTGTACCAAACAGCCATATTTTAAAGGCATGACTTAGACAAACATTGAATAAGAGGACATTAAAACTCTGTATTTTTCAATGTTTGTGGTATTTTGTCACTGCTGAGTTTGCCTGAGCATGGCAATCTATTTTTACTGCTGTCATGTTGTCTGTCAGTTTGTGGTAGCTGTCTCTCATGCTCTCCCCTCAGAGCATGTGGCACTAAAAGCTTTTACTGATAGTCATATTGGTGGCATACTGAATGTATGAAACCAAAGCTTTTAAAGTTGCATTGGAAGTCAATCCAAAATCTGAACGACTGTGATAAAATTGTAGCAGTCACATATACTTAAATCTTCCTCTGATGGACAACCTTGATATCAGCTGCAGAACTTACTGGAGTGCCCTACTGAGTGATGTTTCAAAGCAAAACAAATCCCCCCATATGAGCATGATGTAGACAAGTATTCTTAAGCTAATCTTTTATAGACATCAGAGATCAATATGGCCTATTTTATGAGTCATAATTTCATCATAAATCAGGTGCCTAAAACAGGGCAAGAATTTTCAATGCTGCCTTGTTCTTGTTACCTAAAAATGTAGGTCAGAAAAAGTAGCTGCTATAGGTACTTCTAGTTGAGTTAAATACATTGACAGTAATTTTTATCTTAAGAAACACAAACTGATTTACTTGATTTTGAAACTGATTTAATCCCAATCCCTTCAGTTAAAACATTCATTGTAGTAAAACCACTGTAAACCACTTTTTCTAATTCACAGGCTCCCTTTTCCCCTTTCCTCTTTCTCCAAGGAGCACAGAAGCATGGCACCAGTGGTGTTTGTTTGGGTTTTGTTATTTAATACATTCCTCCTTTGTTTTGCATGCATCAGTTCTGCTTGCTCTCTTCATCAATATTTGCAGACAGTTGCAAATATTGCTCTGATAATTTTTGTATTTATTTCCAGAAATTTCTGCCAGGTAGGAAGGCCTCCTAAAAAATTTCACTTTTACCCTTTACTTCATTAGTTATAAAAAGTGATAAAATGAGTGTATTTGTGGACAGGGAGAGAACAGTGTCTGTCAGTTACAGATCACAGAAGTCCCAGAACACAGAACATTCCGAGTCGGAAGGGACCCACAAGGATCAGCAAGTGATCAGCAACTCTTCAGTGAATCCCTCATATGGGGGTTGAATTCAAAACCTTGGTGTTATTAGCACCATGCTCTGACCAGTTGAGCTACTCTCACATGAGCAGTCCCTCATAATATTTTTGGAAACAAATTAAGACGTTATAGTCTACAACAATTAAAAAACAGATGAGCAAAAATCTGTCTGAATTAGTGATTTCAGAGGGTAGTGGCATAGTGCACTATATCAAAGCAATTAAATTGAATCTAGAAAAAAGCCCTAATTATTAAGTAGAGATTAATGTAAGTCTCCACACCAATGCTCACGGGCGCATCTCTTTCACTCAGCCTTGAGGAGTACCCTCGGAAGGGCATCCCCACTTCAAGGGAGGAAACTTCATACACACACTCCAAGAAGGAATATATTAGAGGAACCAACCTTATGGAAGTGGACTGGACTTTTATAGGATTGACTGCCAGTCATATGTCTCCACATCACCTTAGCAGCTTATCTGCCAAATCTTTGCTTCACTATGAAAATAATAATTTGGGGCTGATAAGGCAGACTGGTTTTGGCATAATTCAGCACCCAAAAGCAGCACAGGGGCCCCCTGTCAACCCACCACTGATAGCTTGCAAAACAGGGTATTGTGTGAGTTTTTTGACCAGATTCCAAGGCAAAACATCCTACAAGCATACTACAAGCACACTACAAGCTGACCCTGCTTTAAGCAGCAGGTTGGATGAGAGACCTCCTGAGGTCGCTTCCAACCTGAATGATCTTATATGACCCTGTCCTCTGATCTTGTAACTTTCTTACCCTGTTCAATTTCTAAAAGTGATTCCGTTTTCCCATATGAAGCACTGCCAAAAAAATGCAACCTCCAAAATATCAGTCACACCACCAAAACTCAAATAACCTTCCAGAGGCGTCAGACTCTGAAGAATCATTTCGGCTGCGTTGATGTTTCAATACCATCCTCTTGAGATGTAAATGTTTTCCTAAAATAACTTCTCATCAATTCTTAAAACAGATAGAGTATATCACCAGCAACCTCCTCCAGGTTATATTCAGGTAAGCAAAGTATTTTAGATGTCACCTGGTATTATTCTTACACAGAATTTGCTACTGCTGACTCATTCAGATTCTTGCAAAGTACTGAGGATGTCACAGTTTTGTGCTTCACCCACTCATCCCTAAAATAAAGAAACTTTGGTTTCTTTCCTTTTTTAAAATTTTATATTGCAGTTAGCAAAAAATTTTGCAAAGCTTAACTATTGTAGTCATGCATTGCTAAGCATGAAATAATTCTAGGTTTTTAATTTCAGAACTGACTCTCACAGTAGTTATAAAAACTAACTTCCTATGGGAATTGTACCATCTCATTCCTGGGGAAAAACAGGTATTTTGAAGGGAAATGAGACTTGAGGAAGCTGAACATTAATTTAAACAGTGGTAGGTGTATGAGACATCTGAAGAATTTGTAATGTTAAATTTCTGACAGGAATGGATTAATAGAGGAGCAAGTGGTGAAAGAAGTATGATTAATAGTTTCACATGACTAATTCATTACATTGTGTATGATGCTGTTACATATTGCCTTGCAGGTTCTTTTGGAGTATAGGCACATTTTTAATTCTGAAGAAAATGCTGTGCCATGCAGTTTTCTGCTGCAATTGCTGTGCATACCAGCTGAGACAAGTACCGTCTTGAACTTGGGAACTTTTATTTGCCTCAGCCTCCTAAAGTGATGATACTGGAGACACAGTTACTTCCCAGGAATATTCTATTGAAACTTCTGAACAAGATTACACCCACATACCCTATGCTGACACCTTTCACTGAAGAGCCAACACACATGTGCAGTAGAGGAGCAGACCCTGACAAAATACCAGGTCAACAGCTTCCATTTTATTGCAAATTCAACCACACAAAGCTTCTCAGGACCTGTTTCCCTGCAGCCACAGTAAGGAGTAAGGGACCAGGGACACAGCATATGTCTACATCTCGTTTACTGGACAAATTTGTATACTTAACCATTTGCAACTGGGAGCCAGAATTTTATATATATATTCTTCCTCAAATGTTTAGAAGCCAAATAGGAGTCTCTTTCAACCAAAAGATTTTCTTCTCTGGATGACTCTGCAACTTTATCTACAGTTTGGAGATTTTGCATGAACTTAAACCCAGAAGGCCTAAGTTGTGCAGAATTTATGAGAAGCATCCACCATCATTACAGTTTCTATTTAAGGAGGAGAAATAATGAAAAGAAAATTAGCATTTCTGTAGCTAGGTTCTTTCACTTTTTTGAAAGCTATGCATTTATGTTTTGCAAATGCCACATTATTTATTTTCAAATGGAAAGACATTCAAACTATTGGATAAAAGCAATTTGATAAAATGTTAATGAAAGTGAATAATAATTGAAAGTAATTTAGCATTAGTTGGCTAGATGCTCTACAAATCAGAATCCTATGACTGAATAAAGTTTCATGAATTTAAGAAAAATCAGTATGTTTCTCATGGGGGAAAAAAGCACTCATAAAATCCAGTGTATGTATGTAATGGCTGAGTGCAGTGAATATGAATGAAGTTAAAAATCAAGGAGGTGGAGGGGTGAAATCAGTAAAGGAAGCAAAGGGCACCATAGAAATAAATTACTATCAGCGTTAATAAATATGACGGGGGGCCGTAGAGACTTGTGTTTATTTGAGGAGTTAGAAATTAAATTAATCAGCATACTTAAAGTGACTCTCCAGATAGAAATGATAGATGCATTTCAAGCAAATGATAGATTCATTTTCAGTGGGTTTTTATTGTTGATTTTTTTTTGCAAGTTGGAAAGATAGGTGATGTCATATCAGAGGATGGATATACAACTGCAGCTGAGATGTTGGGAAGTTGCTTCCAGATTCCTTGCATCCACACAACCTGCTTCCAGAGGGAGGTTGGAGAAGAAATACCAAGGTTCAACAGAACTTGACACAGTAACCAAGTTTCAAGTGGAAGACAGCTAAAGTTTTGCATACATATTGAGAGGTAAACGAGGCAATCTGTGTTGTAACAGCTTGTCAGCCTGATATTGATCCTGGGTGAAATATTAAATGGCAGACACAAGACTATTAATAAAAAATTAATTCAAGTGCTAAAGAATTAAAGGATTAAAACATAATCAATGGGAGGAAAAAACCTCAATAATACTTTTGATAAAGATACATCTGGCAAGTTCAACAGGATGTATTTCCTGTTATTTATTTAAAACCTTGCTCACCAGCTCATTGTAGCATAATATTTCAGTTTAAAAAAAGTGGGGAAAAAAAAAAGCAAAGTAACACATAAGAAGTATATTAAAAAGCTGATAAATATTTCCTTAAGCTTCTTGTAGCAAGGGTTAATAATCAAAAAGGGTGTGTTGCCAGCAGGATTTCATAGAATTTCGAAACTGGCCATAACTAGAAGATTGTAGATTCTGCCTTGATGAAAGATTTATGTTGGTGTAAAATTCCCTTCTTCTCAAATACCAAGAATAACAAAACCACAGCATCTGTACATTGCCACTCCAGATGATCTAGCCAATTAAATCAGTTTGAAATATGAAGTATAAGGAACCAAGCAATACACAGGACTTAAAATACTAATCCAAAATATCTTACCAATACTCATGTTAGGAGTTCCGTCTTTGTATTACTTTTCTACAAGTCCAAACTGGCTGTGGCAGTTTCTCATACTAACAGTCTCAAATGCTCATTTTACACGCGCACACACACACACACACACACAGTGTAAAGACATCTAGAAACAAGTCTGTCTGGAGCCGGAATGCATAGAAAAATTGTAATCAGAATATTCCCATTCCCTGAGGCCAGGACAAACAAGTAATCCTTTCGGAAATTTGCTTAGAATTCACCCGATAACATTTGAAAGATAGAGGCATGTGCCTATATTGAATAAAACTTTCCAAATAACTCTCAATACACTATCCAAATGCACTTCAGGAACTACAATTTACACTGTGGTAGTTGTGGTGAATGCTTTCTGTTACTTCACATATCTTTGCAGACCTATTTGTATAAAACCAGCAGCTGCCATTGCTGATCAGATTCCCCATAGAGCATACCCTGCACAGTATCTTATTTCTACCAGTCAGTATCAAACTATTTGCCACTTTCTGCAATCCATTTCCATAGCAATGTTTGTCTAAATCCTCCGTTATTTGTTATTAATATACAGTCAGTTTACTTTGAAGTACAGTCTAAATCACAGACAAATAGGTTCCTTAAGGCTCACAGAGAAGTGATAAATTCTTTCTACTATCTCAGAAATCAGATTTCTTTGGCATATTAAAATCAGATTAATGTAATGGCAAAATGTTATGCATTTGCTCTGTATACCATCAGTACATCTGTAACATCTTTCTCATTCTTGAGAATATTCATCTTTTGCATGGCCTACAGCACAGACACAAGAAGCCAGGATACTAACCAGCAGCAGACATCTGCTCTGACTAAACTAAAAAGTCCAGCTCAACACACCACCCTTTCCCACCATCAGACTTCACCATGAAGAACAGGTTCATAAGAAGTCTGATGAAATATGACTATCATTCAAACTTTTCCCTTCTACCATGTCCAGGACAGGATGAATAAGAAGCAATGAGAACACACACACTTAATAATTCCCCAGAATATTTTATAGATTCCAGTAGTTTGTGGCTCAGACTTCAAGGAGAAAAGGGATATCTACAAGAACCTCTTCTTTGTCTTCCTAATCATTTTTTGAGGCCCTGAGGCAGGAAGTTTCTCTCTATGAAATCATATTAACTCTAGGATATTCTACTAATCTATGTTTACTAATTTTACTTTTTGGAAAAATTTCCAACAATTAGCTCTGTACAGACAGCAGAATCTCTAGTCTGTAGTCACCTAGATTGCCTTTGAAACCTTAAAAAAACTCCACTGGTGCCACTTCTGCTACTTGCTGGCCTCTAATACCACAGCAGTTTTATGCTGGAGATAGCTGAACTATGAATTGTGTTAAGGACTTTCATTAGAGTTAATTAAGGACTCTGTGGCAAATATCATCTGATCATCACAGTCTCTGTTCATTTTCTATTCATGTTCCATACTTTTTCTACCAAACAATTTAACAGATTCCCTAACAGACTAAACCCAGGATTTCTATGCAGGAAGTCCCCAGTCTTTTCAGTGATAAACAGCAGTGCAAACAACCAAATCAAACAAACAAAAAAAAACCCCTCACATAATTTATCTTCTGTGGTTTCAACCTTTAAGTCCTCTTTTTATGCCTTCATCATCAATTAGCTTTACACACTCTTTGCTAACTCTTTTCATTCTGAGGTCTTTGGAAAAGATTTATGACTGCATTTTATGTTTAAATTCCTTGGACAATTTGGGGTTTGCCTCAATATATATTTTGCACATAACTTCCTAGAGTGTCTGATCCTTTTTATTTTCTCTTTGCTTTGATATACATACACAAATTTAAAGACAAATTACACATCCAGACCTAGCACTTCAAACAAGTATTTCAAGATCCGTCGTATTTCCTACTGCATGTTGACACTTTCTTAAAACTATTCCCAAAGACTTCATTTACACTTCACTTGAAAAAACAAAACCAAAGTATTCAAAAAGCCCAGAATTATATTTGTTTTCCTTCAAAGTCTGTGTTATTCAGTGAATAAAGTTAGCAGTTGCGGGCATTTTGTTGTAAGAACATACTTAAAATGAATGATCATTAACTGTGATCAAAACAGACGAAGTCACGACTGCTTTGATGTAGGATGTGTTTTTAAACAAGCTTGCTTAGATTCTTCCATGGATTTTTCTTGGCTTAAAGGACAAATACTCTAGATCACAGCCTCATAACAATCTCATGATATATGCACATTACCTACGCAATCTGTATTGTGCAATTTATAAAGATTTTTCAAGGGGTTTCCAAATTAGCTCAAATTTCAGTATAAGGCTTCATCTATGTAACATTTTTACAGGGCTAAATCCCAGATGGAAATATTCCAGGCACGGAACAATGCTACGCTTTTTTTTTATACCCCTTTCCATAGCTCAGTTTTCCTGCATTTCCCAGCAGAAAGCCACAGAGATGTATTGGTTTAGTTGCAGTTACCTGAAGTATCTCTCCAGGCAGCACAGACACTCCTGCACAGGTTGCCTGTGGCTCCCTGGTTTGTACAGTGCCATAACAGCGTCACTGACCAAATGTATGCTCACACACCATGGCCCCAGTGTCAAGCAAAGGTGCCAACTGGAAATGCCATCAATTCATTCTGAGGATAGAAAATACCTCCTGCCACAGGTGTCGCGGCAAGAGCTGACGGATCAGTCTGCCACGTCTGCTCTCAGAGAAGTTGTTGCGTTTGCCAGACAGAGCTGTTTTGTTTCAGCCGTACAGTCAGAGCTGGGTAAAGAGGAAGCAATGCAGCTGCTAACAGGAGCACTCCATGTAACACAGGAACTGTTCGTCACTTCAGGCAGGAAGGTTGTGGCCTCACATCTACCTTCTTCCCAATTAAGCTGTCCTTATTGCTGGGCAAACACCAACATGCCAAGAGAAGCAAAATGAAGAAACTGCAGTAGGAGGGAAGTATCTTTAGGGTAACAGAGCTTCCTGGAAGCCAAGCATTGGTGAGAGGGCTGAGATCTGGGTAAGAACACTGAACATATATATTCTGTTTCAGGATTGCACTGTATACATTATTCTACGCAGAGAATACTTGAGATTGTACAGTATGGATTTATCTTTCATTTGAAAACTTATTTAAAACGTCTTAAGGTACAAATCTGCCTTTGTCAGAGGATGAGTTAAAATAGAGGTGTTATACTAAGACCATCACATGAAAAATTTACTCTTTTTATTTTCTTTTAAGTTTACAGACTGGAAAAGAGAAAAGAAAAAAACCAGCAACCAAAAAACCCCACCAAAACCCCACAAAATTTCAAGCTTGTTTCATACCTCTTTAAAAAAATGAAAAAAACAAAAAAAATTGTGAGCAGAGTATTTTAATCCTTCTTAAAGAACCATGACAAAATTTTTTATAGTAAAAGCAGGGGGATTTTTTTGTTGGTTTTTAATTTTTTTTTAAGAAAATTGAACTGCCAGAGAAAATCCACAATAAAGCCATCAGCCTCTGGACATGCAATTCTGTAAAAGTACTCCAGTTCTGAAAGAAGAAGTGTTATATTCTCATTTCTGTTCACCTCAAGTATTTCACATGGGGCTTATCATCCAGCACAGTTATCCACGGTTCTGGGTCACTCAGCAGTTGGGGAGATGGCAGAGCAGGATCTTTAAGGCTTTTCTGCTTTTTACATTTATTTCATCATTTTATGAGCCAGCAATAGAATTCTTTCAGCTTATTGGTTGGGCCACTCTCTATAGATAATCCAGTGATGTCTCATTGGTTCAAAGGAAAGGTAGGGAACTTCCCTAGAGAGAGAAGTAAATGAAATTTCATGTCTTTGGAATTAATAAAGGCATTTTGAACTACTATTCCTATTTTTTCCACCCATTTGACTGTACTGTAGGAAGAGAAGTATGGACAGCAACTCTTTCCTTCACTTGGTAGTTCAATTTTTACAAATACATAGACAGAAAGCTGAAACATACCATAAAAATAAACAAATGGGCCTTTTAAGAAAGCTGTGTTCCTTTCTTATATGTGTACAAGTATTTACTCCATCCCACAGTACGTCTGAGTTTACACTTTTGGCAAGATGTTTATCATTATATATTGCTCCTGAAACTAGAGAAAACTAAATGCACAGTAGAAAGCACTAGAGAGTTCTGACCTATACATCCAACATTCATCTCAGAAACAAGTAAAAAGAGCAAACAAAAAATAGTAACCTCAATTCAAGCCACAAAAAAGGATCAATGGTAAATCAATAGCAGAGTAACAGTGGTGAGCCATCAGTAATTATCATTTAACTAGTGTTCCAGACAGTTCTGTTCTTCCAAAAATTACTATGTACACTTTTGATGTGTGGGGGCGTAACTAAGCATCATTTTTCCCCCTTGTTTCACCAATAACTGCAGTGATGAGCAAAATTTTGGGGTTTTGTAGTGGGTGGTCTGAATGCAGTCCAGGAATCCAGATGTTTAATTTCAGGCATGTTACTAGCACTTAATGAGAACTACTTGTAGAGTTTCAAGAAAAAGTTAGAAATTGATGCTTTGCAAGACAGCTTTATCAAATCATTAGCCCCTGTGGTTCTAACCAGGATCTCACTAATTAGCTTGTAGCCTTAAATCAGTCTGTCACCTCAGACTGCCTTTTATCACCATTAACATGCTCTTGGAAAAGTCTGCACAGTTAAGCTGCTTGATTTTAGACTTCCCTGGTGTTTAATAGGTAAAATGTCAAGCTAATTCTTTATCATTTAAGTGTTTTCAAAGTTGCATTCATTAATTATGTAATTGTAAATACCTAACTGAGATAAGTATGTTTTATATGGCCAGTATATACCAAATAATATTTGCAGCAATATGAGTAGAATTGCTACATTGGTGTTTGTACAGTAATCATCATTACAGATATATGTGATTACAAGAGGTCACACTTGACAAACCATTCTGGGAACAAAATTGTAAGGGAAAATCTGAGCTCACCAGAATTTGCCAACAGATTATACAAAATGAATAGAGAAACTTTTCCTTGACAGCTTTTTTCAGGTAGTTGACAACAGTCCACAGCTGTGACACCCAAATTCACAGACACTGACATTATGGTCACATATTTAATATCTGAAGTATTTGTCATTCAAGAAACTACCTTTCTACTGTACCTTTAGTTGACACCTATAAAGGATCTATACTCCCACAGAGCTTCTGTACTGATCACCACAGTATGTGTTACATTAACATTTAAATTGGCCTTCAGTATTTGTTGTTTGAGTACTTTAGAGGCAGAAAATCCTAGTGATCACATATTAAATTCTCAGTCAGTTTTTGGGGGAAAGCACAAACACAGCTCAAGCTTATTTTTGTGTGTTCCTGAAAGAAATTATCAACACCTTGAGTCTTCACCAAGGCATTTGTAAAGGCACATTATTCTTTACCCAGCTAAGTACAATGGTATGTCTATTGTCTGATTCTAAACCAGAGTAGGATCTTCTACCTGGGTTCTGGCAGAGAAAAGCCGCTAAGCCTCTCAAGGCATTCAAAACACAGTGTTGCTCTGTGCAACAGATGACCTAGTTCCCCTGGCTTGTAAACTGGAGGAGAAAGTTATTTATAACCAATGAAAAGGTATTTTATAAGAAGCCAAAATGCTCATTTTCTGAAAAAGGCAGGATCCTGCCCATTTTTTGACACTAAATCTTCAGCAAAGCACACACAGTGAAATAGGCAACCTATATTCTGATACCTGTAGGAAAGAAACAGATACCAAGGACATAAATGCTTTTGTTTCTATAGTGTCTTTTCTTGCCTTACAAATCTGTCTAGATTTAAGTTTTCACTTCAAATAATTTTTGGATATTACTCTTTCTGGTTATTTTCTTATGTTATCAACAGCCAACTATATTAATTGGGTACTACTAAAATGTTTTAATGCTTCTGCAACACTTACTTCATCCATCACCTAACTATCTCTGGTCATATGCACTGTATGCACTCTTGTGAGCAATGTTTTCCTTTCCATGCTTTTTGCTACAGTGTTCCTCATCCACTTCCAAGCACAACACACAATCACAGTGGCAACTCTCCAGGGGCAGTCAGGGCACGCTGTTCTATACCCATCATTAAAACAGTATTCATTCATTCAACAATTCTGCAGGGAGCAGAAGTCTTAAATAAGTAAATATTATTTGTAAAGAGCAATGCATTAATCATTTTAATACCTTAAAGGGGAGATGATTGACATCTGCTTCTACATGTAGTAGATATTTCACTCTTGCTTCTGTCATGTTATTCTACAACTTAGACACACTGCTGTATTTAAGAAAAAAATAAATGTCTACTGAAAATAGTGCAAGAGGGAACAATGTAAAGATGGTAGGTGAACAAAATATTAGGCTTCAGAAGAAAAACCTCTCTAGTGAAATTTGTTCCATAGCTGCTTATTGCAGGATTGATTCCCGCCATTGTACTAACTGGTTATTCCTGATATCTGAAGATAAGTCTAAAAGGTTTTCTGGCATGAGTTTAACTGGTTGTTGATCTTGCTTTGAACAGAAGTCCAAACTTTGCTAAGCATTGTTTTAAGCTTTAACAAAGCTGCCACAATCACTCCAAATTCTAGCTTCTGGCAGTCTTCTACTATCAATTGTCTTACTATTTCTACTGACATACAGGTACCAGTATTATCTGAGTGAAGAGTAGATTCTCTGGCGTAATATTTGTCAACTGTCTAATAGAGTTTTACTCTCATGCTAGGCCTCACTTTCACTACTTCTTGCATTCAGGACATACACAAGATTAGAATTACAATATCAGCTCTTCAGTGTTCCCTTAATTCCTTTTACAAATATTGAGGGGAAATTTTCATTAAAAAAAGCCTGCCTGAACAGAATTCTGAAAAGCACACTATAGAATAACTAGGTAAAAACAGTAAAAAGAAATTTGAAAACTTGAACCTTGAGGCTGAGAATATAGTGGACAGAGAGCAAGACCATCTCTAGCTATTGCCAATGACCTTGCAGTTATAATAGAACTCACAGTAACCATTTAGGGGTGGGAGGTTTGGCATGTCTATGGCATAATAATGGAGTTTAACTACGCTGTATCTTGATATTTTTGAGGGACCTGGATGTGTTCTTGGAAGAGCAGGGCAAATAATGAACGTCATAGCAACTCCCTATCTGTGTGCTCCAAGAGAAGCAAGATATTAAGAAAAAGAAAACTGTGGACTTGCATTGCAATAGGGCTGTAATAGGGTAATGCAAGTAGCAAGGGAACCCAGATGAGGTAATCTCTTTGGATTTCAGTAAAGCTTTCAGTACCATCTCTCAGAGGCTCCTTCTGGACACAATGTCCAGCACACAGCTGGATAAACACCACATCATGTGGTGGGTGAGCAACTGGCTCAGGGGTCAGGCACAAAGGATTACAGTGAATGGAGTGACATCAGACATAACCTGTCACTAGTGGGGTTCCGCTAGTGAGCTCCATCCTTGGCCCTGTGCTCTGCAACATCTTCATACACAATTTGGATGCAGGACTTGAAGGGATACTAAGCAGGTTCACAGATGATACAAAATTGGGAGGAGCTGTTGACTCCCTCCAAGGCAGGGAGACCTTGCAGAGAGACCTGGGCAAACTAGAGGACTGGGCAATCACCAACCATATGAGTTTAACAAAGACAAGTGCCAGATTCTGCAACTGGGATGGGACAACCCTGGATGTACAGACAGACTGGAGACTGAGATGCTGGAGGTCAGTGCTTCAGAAAGGGACCTGGGGGTTCTGGTCAATTACAACTGGAACATGAGTCAGCAGTGCCCTGCCAGCCAGGAGGGCCAACCATGTCCTAGGGGTACATCAACAACAGCATGGCCAGCCAGGCAGAGGAGGGGATTGTCCCGCTCTGCTCTGCACTGGGGCGGCCTCACCTCGAGTGCTGGGGGCAGTTTTGGGTGACACAATATAAAAAAAGGCATCAAGCTATTGGACATTGTCCCAAGGAGGGCCATGAGTTTGGTGAAGGGCCTTGAGGGGAAGCCATATGAGGAGGGGCTGAAGGCACTTTGTCTGTTCAGCCTGGAGAAGAGGAGACTGAGGGGAGACCTCATGACAGTCCACAACTTCCTCATGAGGTGTAGAGTGGGGGGAAGACACTGATCTCTTCTCTGTGGTGTCCAGTGACAGGATTTGAGGGAATGGCCTGAAGCTGTGTCAGGGGAGGTTTAGGTTGGATATCAGCAAAAGGATTTTAACCCAGAGGGTGGTTCAGCACTGGAACAGGCTCCCCTGGGGAAGTGGTCATGGCATCAAGCCTGAGAGAGTTCAAGAAGTGTTGTGATTCTTGGGGCTGTCCTGTGCAGAGCCAGGAACTGGCATTCGATGATCCTTGTGGGTTCCTTCCAGTTCAGGATATTCTATGACTCTAAGTAATTCTATTAGTCTTTTACATTGAGTGGTATATTTATCCACAGCAGGCCTCCCATAATTGCTCATGTCCCTCACCAACAGTGTGATATTGCTATATAGATGCATAAAGATGGCTTTTTAGGTAACTTGCAAAGCAAGTTGCTAAGGGACATTTTAAGAAGATGTATTATTAATCCATTTAGTTTATATGCTTTGGGCACCTAATCACCACTGGTCCTAAACACTTTGAAGTCCAGAAAAATTAAAAGAGCTGGGAATCCAGTGTGGTTTATAAGCATCAGAGACTGTCATATCGTGAAACTTTTCAGGTGGTAATGCATACATGGGGGAATGAAGACCTCAACCCCACATACTGGCAAGTATGACAAGAACAAAATATTAGGAAAACCTAAACAGTCCCTTTCGAATGACATCAAATTCTAGTTCAAGATGACTACCAATTCATAATCATCACACTAGCAGTTAGATTAAGAGTCTAGTTGCCCTTCCTCATTAAACATAATTTTAAATGCATTCCAAAATGAATGCACACAAGATACGCATTGTAATCTTGAGACTGAGAAATTGTGCAGTTGATCAAAGACTCTACATCCATACAGAGGAGCACAGTTCCCTTGGGTTTACACACTTGACAGTCAGCATCCTTAACATGAGTGTAGTGTCTGCTTGCACTTCTGATTTCATTTTTTCACCTTTGCTTCTGAAGTATGATAGAAAACAGAATTTTAAAAAGTAATATGTAAAATTGTTCCTCCTGCAAAGTGAAATGCTCAAATTATTTATAGCTCTCTTCAGAGCCAATATCTCCATGTTACTGGATCACTAATGAATTTGAAAGTGTATGATGAGAGACCAGCCACTTTCCCTTTTAGTATTACAAATGGAAGATGTTTCAAAATGTTAAACCCCACTATCAACTGTACAAAACAGTTTCATGCTTATCATGGTTTAACCCCAGCTAGCAGCTAAGCAGCAGCACAGCTCACTCCCCTCACTGGGATGGGGTACAGAATTGAAAAGAAAAAGAAAACTCATGGGTTGAGATAAAGGCAGTTTAATGTGTAAAGCAAAAGCTTTATATACAAACAAAGAAAAATAAGGAATTAATTTACTGCTTCCCATCATCAGGCAGGTGATCAGCCATCTCCAGGAAAGCAAGGCTACATCACATGCAAAAGTGACTTGGAATGGCAAACTGCATCACTCAAAACTTCTTCCCCTTCCTTGTTCTGTCCCCCATCTTATATACTGAGCCATGTGATATGAAATATCGTTTTGGTCATCTGGGGTCATCTGTCCCAGCTGTGTCCCCTCCCAACTTCTTGTGTACCCCCAGCCCCCTCACTCTCAGGGTAGTAGGAGAAACAGAAAAGGCCTTGGTGCTACGTAAGCACTGTTCAGCAGTAATAAAGGAATCTCTGTATTATCAACACTGTTTTCTGCACAAATTCAAAACACAGCCCCATGTTAGCTATTGTGAACAAAATTAACTCCTCCCCAGACAAAACCAGCACAATGATCAATTGAAAATTTGAGATGGAAAATTAACATTTTTATATTGAAATTCACTTCGCACAAACTAGTGAATACTCTGCTTTAAAAAGTTGAGTGTTATAAGTTCTGATTTTAGAAAAAATGTTTTATTAGTGATGCTCAGTTATTTCACATCATTCCCTAATTAAATACATTTCCTCTCACTTATCATTACTCATAGTGTCTTGGTAAAGTTTAACACTGTCAAATTTTATTTATCATTGATTAAAGTACATATGGATGCAAAACAAGAACGGTTTAAATAATTCAGTTCTGTTAGTTTTTCATATCTCTTCACATAGGTGAAGATCCAAGCTGGGGCTAAAGTCAGAACTGAAAACAGATCACTTCAGTTTACCTTAAGAAAAAAGTAGGTGTCCAAGTCTAATCTTAAATAAATGTCATGGCACTGCAAGGAAAGGATATGGTGAGGGTCTGTCCCAGATGAGGCTACTCAGGGTAATTAAGATCAATTAAGAAACTCAGAACCCTTACATGTTTTGTCTTAACTGGGGCTTAAGGAGGCTACTGTGTAAAAAAAGTAGACTGGCAACAAAACCTTGACAAAAAAAGTAGTCTTAACTGGCTCAGAAGAACAAGGAAGATAACCATCCCTCTTTCTTCCCTTGCTAGCATTAAATGCTAGCTGATGAAGAATTTGAGGCTGGTGGTGGTAGTGTCTTATCATAACCTCTTTCCATGTCTGCTTGAGAAAGACTAGAAAATTTGACCTCAGGATCTAAAAGGATATTGGGAGAGGGAGCACAGTGCTAAAGAAAAGGCATAGATACAAAGAAGTATATGCATATAAATCTTAACTGTAATACTAATTAACATTTTATCAGTTAACTGAACAAGTAGTAACTCTTACATTTTGATTACTCTAACAATAAAATCTTATTTTCATGCATAAGGCGTAGTGCTTTTTTTGTTCTTAAGAGGATTTCATGTGTAAAAAGTAGTAACAGAATATTCTTTCTCAAAATAGGTCTATTTAAATACTTGGTTTTAGGGACTAATTCACATAAACCTAGCTGAAACAGAGCTTTCCTTTCCTGTCAATTATTTTCTATTAAATTTCTATTTAATAACTTTAGTATATTCTTGTAACTAGCACTGTATCTTAATGTTACACCAGCAAGTTTATTTTTGCATCTTTTTCCCAATGCCATTTAAGGAGCTTAGATGTCATTTACATAACCTTGAACTAAGATTTTCACTGGGGTAATTAGCCTATAAAGGTGCTAGAGTGCATACAGTGAGGGAGGGTACCCAGTAATTTCTGAAGATTTCAGTATACATTTCAAATGTATATTCATTTAGAAGGAAGAGTAAGTTCTTTACAAAAATTCTCAGTCTGCATTTTACATCAAGACATAAGACTTGTAAAGGTGTACTTTTGGGACCCCTGACAGCATGGTCAAAAAAGGAAATACATTATGAGATAATTTAGAGTAGCCTCATAGATAATATTAGGAACAAGTTAGCTTGCAAGGTCAAGTTGTCGCAAAGTACATTATATTATACCAACAACTGATGACATAGCTTTAATCTCACTGACAATCAAGACCAGCATCAGCCTGAAATAAATACATTGAATATTATCTGCTGTAAAAACTGCTCTGAATCTGCTTGCTACGAGTACAAAGACATTCAGTACTAAAATCCTCCAATAAGCGAAGCAGTGTGTATTTTTCATCATGATGGCCTTAAGAGATTTTTCTCAGCACATAAAGAAATTAAAAAGCCCATTTGTAGTAAAGCAGCTTCACAGTAAAATACCAGCTCAGGTGTCAAAAGAGGAGGTTTATCAAGGAAAAGTTTTAATCTGAATTTCTTCATCTTTTTTACAGACAGGGCTTACTGTATGTATACCATGGAAGTCCTTAGCAACAGAGACTAGATCTGAGACAACTGCAGTTCAGGAACCTGAGGCTAATGCAAGACCCTGACACACCTTTTATTTCTTTTCAGTGAGCCATGTTTTCTGGAGCTGACGTGCCATTTTCAAGTGCTTATCCAACTACTTTAACTCAACCAATGATGCAGGGCATCGTAACACACAGTGGCTCACAAAAGGTTTTTGGCAAGTTGTCATTAGGTGACAGACAATGGTAGCTGCTGCTGTTTTGGCAAGAACAGTATTATAGAACCATAAAACAGATTGGGTTGTAAGGGACCTTAAAGATCATCTAGTTCGAAGCCCCCTCTAGCCACCATGGGCAGCGATGCCATCCACTAGGTCAGGTTTCCCAGGACCCCATCCAACCTGGCCTTGAATACTTCCATAAACAGGACATCCACAACTTTTCTGAGCAATTTGTTCCAGTCTCTCAACTACCCTCTGGGTAGAGATTTTCCTCCTAACACCTATACTAAATCTCCCCTCTATAAATTTAAAAATTTTCCCCTTGTCCTATCACTACCTGCCCATGTGAAAAGTCCCTCTCCATCTTTTGTATAAACCCCTGTTAAGTACCCAAAAGGCCACAATGTACAGTAGTCAGAGGTGATTTGCCATTCCATTTGGAAGATTTTTTCTATTGATCACATCTATTCATCATTGTGTTTTGTGAGCGACAAAACAAGGAGTGAGGGGAGACTGAGACTGCTGCAGGCCTGCGGGGTAGCCAAGTGACCTTGGAATTTCAGATTAATATTTTCTCTCCTGGATGTCTGATGGAATTTACCCCAGAACTACTTCACACTACTTCAGCATAGATGGGTGACAATCACACTCTTCATTCAGAAACACGTGGCCATATCCATATGGATGTTTATCACCTCCAGATAGCATTAACTAGTTGAGTGTAGGTTGATCAGGTGTCATATATGGCTGGGTGTATCACCATTAAAAAGACTTCTTTATATGTTATGAGATTTCTCAATCCTCCTGACATTTGAGTGGAAGGCTCCATAAACATGGATTTCCCCATCTGCATCAGAATGGCTGATGCAACTTCCAACGCTCTGTCATTCCTTTAAACATGCCTGACACTTGATCACCAAATATGTGATCATATTTCCAGCACTTGTGTATGACGACATTCTGCAGTATGATCACATAAATGCAGAGCTGCCTCTACACAGAAATCCTTAACTTAGGAGTAAGAAAAATGTACTTTATACTTCCTGTAGGAAAGAAAGATGAAAATTGCCATAGAGTGTAAATATGAGAAAGTTAAACAAAAGGGAGCATGAGAAGGCAAGAATAGAGTTTAATATTCAGATGAAATAAAATATGTGGGAAAAAAAAGATAATCTTGATGTTTCCAGTGGTTTTCTTTATAGGTTTGGTCCTGCAGGGATGCTACCATTCCATGTTTATTACTTGCATGCCTATGCACCAATCATTTCAAATAATTATCAGGTTTTCTTATGTCAAGATTCTCATTTTTGATTAAGATTTCTTCTATGTAGTGCACACTTGTCAACTCACAATTTTATTGCAATTCCCGTGTTGTACCAACTTTAAGCTCCAGTTCCTCCAGTCATGTAATTAGAAGAAAATATGTGCTTCATTTTAGAAGTTCCTAGCTCCCACAGCTTTGGAGAAAAAAAAGGCAAATGTAACTCGAATATGCTCTAAAGCTTCTGAGGCCAAAAGTCAAATAAAAAACTAATACGATTTGTTTGAAATCATTATAAATGTCACTTATTATCTTTGCCTGTACCATGTCCAATTTATGAACTTTACATATTTGAGGTACTGACTAGTACATAAAAGACCAGGGCAACATTCGGCGACAAAGGAAACCTTAATTTGTGTCCTGAAGAGCTTTGAAATGGCTACTAACTATAAAAAATTCTCTGTACCTCAAAAACTCTTTGCAAGCAATGTGTACTCTTCTTGTACCTTCTACTCCTTTCTTTAGAAGAGAAATTACCCAATTATTTGTGATTGCAGTCCAGAGCAAAACCAACACAGATCCATCCTCCTCCACTAAGTTACTTTGCATTTTCCTATTTTCAATCATTTAGAACTTTAAAAGCAATATTTAATTTATGTTTACTACTTATGATAGGGAAACATATTGCTGCTTTAATAATGTATGGAGTCTGACAATACGTACATATATACATACATACATATATATATGTATACATGCATACATAGAAATGACTTCTTTGTCTCCAAAGAAGGAACGTTTTGGTTTACAACCTCCTATTTCTGTGCCTGCTGAAACCATAGACTATATTTTACATCAGAATTAAAAATAGACATGACTTTGTTTTCTCACCTTGAATGTGCTATTTTAGTTATGGGAACAGTACATTTAATAAAGACACAGCCGAATATGATTGCCCTTGCCATCTGCTGTCTCATGAATGAGAAGCTGATTTTACATGTCTAGATCTAATGATAATGCTCACATAAATGCAAGATCACAGAAGAATCTTCATAAGAAGTTGCTACCTACTTTTTTGCTATTTTCTTTCCTAAAGACTACTGTCGCTGTTACATCCGAGGCGCATAAAGAAAATGACACAGAGTCCAGGCTCATGAACAAGTGGAAGCCGAAGCTTTTCTTTAATAATTTTCTGACTACTATATAGGATAGATCGCAAAAAGTGTGTTGAGTGGCAATAGGTAATTGGTTTCTCGGCCATCCACTCCTTGAGAGGATTGGCCAAGTCTTAAGAGACCTATTCCATAATATTTGCAAAGTTGAAGCCGTAACAATCTTGCAAAACAGCTTGCAGGTGCAAGAAGTTTATGAAACTGTGACCTTGTTTAAAATAGTTTACATAGGAAAGACAGTCTTCTCACAGAATATTGAGAAAAGGCTGAAGAATTTCTCTGCTTCTAGCTTTTTAGCACCTACAGACTACCTCTTTCATGACACTTGCAAGTCTCCTCTCTTTGGCTGAATAAATATACAGTAGAGTAGCTTTACTGGGCTTGTTCTCAACTGCTATTAGTGTTTTCAATTATTTTTGGTGGTGGTGGTGGTTTTTTATTTGTTTGGGTTTCTTTTAACTTTATTTATTCCATCCAGCCGAAGGGAGCTTTGGATGTCTCTCTCACACTGTGCCTAGCATGGAAATTGCAAACTCTGTCATTAAGATTTCTCTTTCTCCTCTCCCATTTTTTAGCAAAATTGATGTTGATTAGCAGATTCTTGCCTGTAGCTTCACACCATCAGTATGTTACTTTTTTTTTCATTATGACCAATTCACTGATAAACAGAATAATTGGAAAAGTTCACAATCAAAATGGCCCCCTTAGGAGGTCTTTTGTCATTGCATACAAGTAAAGACACTTAACTTTGGTAGTTTAAGTTTGGGGTCTGCTGCAGTGAGTAGGATTATGGATATTTGTAACAGATCCTACTCTTGGGCATCCTTGACATCTGCTGGTAACCCTCTGATTTATTTTTAATGTTTCAGTTTTATGTCCCTGACCTTGGTGCTGTGAGAGCTTACACTGCATACAGGAAACACTTAGTTTGAACTTACTCCAGTCTTTTTAGAGTCCAGCTGTTGGTAATTCTCTGTTAATAATCCCAAAAGTTTCAGTGTGGACACTGACATTGGGCATGTACCCAAAGAAGAACAGTTGTTCTTGTAGCTGAAAAATGCCCAAATATTGATTGGATTCCAAATGAAAACTGAGGTTTTAAAATAAAGATGGTAGGAAATAAATCCAGGCCATTTGCAGTAATTTCTCTCACTTTGCTACTGCTTTCAGAAGTTAGAGTACCCCAAATAATTTTCATAAACAGATTATTGTATGTGTGGATCCCACATATACGTCTTCTGTACTCCCTGACAGAAAGTATTTAACTACAATACAACGAAGAGTATGGCAGCTTAATAGCTGACCTTTTCAGACCAAAAGCTAAACCCCAATCTTTCTCCCATCTTTGAAATGAAGGTTCATTGCGTCGCTGCCACGGCCGCCCGGTGGCCTGGCAGGAGGCAAGGCGGTGTCCTGGTCGGCGACCAAAGGGACACAGTCCTCGTGGCTGGTCGGAGCGCTCTGCTCAGAGGCACACAAAGGAGCAGGCTGCAGCTTGGATGTTGCCGAGCAACGGGAGGGCGACGAAGGAGGTAGAGGGACCTCTCTGGTGCCCACAAATCCAGCTTTATTGATAACACAAAGTAACAAGGAGCTTCAAAGCTGAAGGGAAAGCGCCAGAAAAGGTGGGGGGAGGAACTAAACAAGCCTTTTTACGGTGCTCTAAAAGAGGGAGGAACTAAGGGAAACAGTCCAATAGGGAGATGATGGGAAAGACAGGTAACCAATAGGGAAAGGAACAGGGGAGAACTTTCTGGAACTTATACATAGGCAATTAAACTAATAAATATACATAAACAGATGAACCAATAAAGACTGAAGAACAAGAGAAGGGTCTAGAAAGAGGGGAGGAGATGTGGCAGTGGCAATCACCCAGAAGAGGATGGCCTTAGGTCTGATGGTCATCCTATGAGCTGGCCTCAGACCTGTCCTCGGGGTCGGAGTCAGGAGCAGGAAAATTGATCCATTTAATGACATCCAGCCCCGAGGTGGGCTGGGTCACCGCAACAGTTCATGTCAGTGTGCAGAGTCATATTTTAGAACTTACTTCAGAATTGTCAGAATTGTGAAACCAGGCACTAGACGTTTCAAATAAAACTGAAGAGAAACTGGAAGTAATTGTTACTCACCACTGGATTTTTATGGAAGCAAATGGAAAAGTTAATAGCGTATAATCACTAATTTAACATTTTGATTGTTTTTAACTATCACATTTTCCAAATGTTGTAAAGTATGCCTGACAAAAACAGAAGAAACTGCTACTGCAACAATGAATAGCAAGGCTTGCCATTTCTTGTTTCTTCTCTTTTAGTAAAATGAGCTGATGTTCTAAAAATTCCTCTTTCTGCTGTTGGTTCATATCCACTATTAGTATATCAGTATTTTTTTCCAAGTCTTCTATTTATATACACATTCTTCCATAGGAGTCTAAAGAGTAATATTACATGAAATATTGTATCTAAAGATACAGTAGCTCTACATAAAATGTCTTGTTTGGTACGATAACCTCTGATAACCTCTGTCTAATCAGTCCATAGGAAAGTATGTTATCAGAAATTCTCTTGGAATACAGAATAATTTTGTGTTACTTTAGTATAAGTTAGACAAAACAATGTCTTGTGCTTATTTTAATGGTGAATTACATCAAACACATAGATCCTGACTTATTAGTGTTTCATAGTTCCTGTGCAATAAAAGTGTCTTAACCAAATTTTACACTGTTTTATAATTTCTCAGTTGGCACATTTACATTTGAAGCAAGATTGGCTCTTCTACCCAAACTGCCATTGCCCTGAAAACTCTGCTGTTGCCATAATGCCTTGTCCTATAAATCCACTAAATCCACAATATAAAACTTGTTATGGTAGATAAGATACTGAGCTACAACTAGGATTTTTTACTCTTCTATCTTCTAAATTCAAGATTTCAGATCACACCTTAATAAATAATCGAATTTCATTTAAGTCTAGATTGGTAAATAAATCATGCAACAGAAATCAAAGAGAAACTTTGGCTGGCTCAAAGACGTAACTGTAATTAAACTAGGAATATTTTATAGATATCACAAAGAAAAAAAAAAAAAGAAAGCAGTGAAACCTTTAGGAAGATGAAAGGTTATGACAGTGAGCATAACACAAAGAACCACCTGTTACAAGATTTAATAAGCTAATATTTTTAAGTCAGTGAACTCTTCCTGAATACTGGATCTTTCATCACAAATCAGATACCAAACAAATGTCTAATATGTCTTTGGTCACTTAAGACTTAAAGTTTGTCTTCCTGACTCACTATGGGCTTTGCTTTGTTACTAGAGATTTTCCAAAAAATGTACAGAACTTAGTCTGATTTTTGATACGCTGCAATGATATGTCATAGATATCTACACAGTCATTGTGGCATCCAGCAGTAGATTCCATATAAAATGATATATTCCAATTCAGTTTGAAACGTTAAAACCAGAATAGTCATAGCTGCTATTTACCTAGGATGCCCATATTGTTTGTTCCTAATTGCTACTGCTTGATATGGGCCAGAGAATTTCTTAAAACTAAAACAAGATAAAAGTGCATACAGCCTTGATCCAGTCACAATATCTTAACTGGAGAAGTAACATAATTTAAAATACACATATTTTATATGTCTGATGAAAGTGAAAACTCCAGACTTCCTCTTCATTATCAGTCCTTTTTCATGGATTAATTTCTTTTTTTTTCTGCATGGACAGGGGAGAATATTTATGCTTTGTTTAATCCAAGATTGTGTACAGAAGACACAGCAGACATATTTAGGGAAGTGTATTTTCATTTCCCTATTTGCAAAAATTAAGTATACTGATTTATGTCTTTAACTTTTTTTTTTTTAACACTATGCCCATTAACACAGGAACAGTACATTCAAGGCATCTGTATTTTGAATCATCATTTCTATCAAAATGTTCCAATTCTTAGTGGAGGAAGAGGCAGGCATAGTTCTCATGGTTTGGTTCACCTTTAATGTCTGTGAGACAGGAAAAGAGCTTCATGACTTCCCATATCTCCCTTTATTGAGTACCTCTGGGTACGGAGATGAGTGAAGAACCTGACAAAAGCAAATTTTTGAGTGGAGTTGTGGAGGCAGGAATTCATCATGCCTGGGGGTTCTGAATGCCAGCTGCTGGAAGAAGACTGAAATTAAGATGCCTAAAAAGCTTTGCCAGAATTACCAAGTTACTAAAGAAAATCTACGTAGAGAACTTCAGGCCTTGTGTTTTTGTTTCTAACCAGTGTTAGGCAGTTGGGACTGTCTTAAGAAAGTACAAGGGCAATACTGAATATTCTACTCAAATCAGTGCTCAACACCCTGTCAAATCAATTTTTCTGTTATCTAACAGCTGGAAGAAATCTCTGCTCACTGTCTGCATATTAGGATGACGAGATTATGAAGCTGGCCATCTCAGTGTGAAACAAAATCATTGCTTAAAAATTTGAACATACAATGATTATCAAGTAGAGAATCACTTGCCTTCAAGATAATTTGCAATAGTTTTCACATCTTCAAGAAACTGTCATCTGAGCAGCTCAATTATGCTGCTGCTTTAAAATTAGACTTTTTTTAGAGCCTGCTTCCTGACATGAAGGATTTCAAGTTCTTATTACAATCACTTTTATAATTACTGAGAGTAAAAGAATAGGTAATAAATAAATGAGATGCTGTCAAGCGAAAAAGCAAAACAAGTTAATTTGTACCTTGTTCTTTGCTAAGGTTTACTCTATTCTGTATGCATATATTTTCACATAAGCCCATTCAATGAAAATATACCTCCATTTCCACAGACAGGACAAATGTACGGGCACAAAAGGAAGGCTGGGTGTTGTTCATGGCTTGGGATGTCGTGCTTTTCAGAGGAGTTCATTGAGATCAATCACAACTCAATCCTTTTAGTGTCTGCTTACTTCTTAATACAGACATAAGGCAGTATGTGCCCTTACTATAATTGCAGTAATTTAGATCAATGGCTTTTAAAAAATATGTGAACAGATAAGTAACCTAGATTTATCTATAATAGCATGTTTCCCTTGCTTAGTATGGTTTGAGGCAAACTCCAGTTATGTAATTAGGGTTTTACTGCCCCAAGGAGGAAGATTCACGCTGCTAAGTTCTGGCATTGATGTGCAGTATGAAATTACTATAGTCATCATTATTTCATCAAGTACATCATCAGTTGCAAAAACATGACCAAAGAAATCAAAAAGAATTCTCATTATATACTTATATTACTAAAAATGTACTTTATTTCTAAGAATTAGTATCCTCTTCCTTAATTAATCTCAAGACTTTTATTGAGATAAAAATTCATATTCACATTAGAACTCCTATACTGGTTCTAGCCATGTGTAGCAGAAGATGTACTCATGTTTTCTTTTTACTTGAAATAGCCTTATTTTCCCATTATTCACCAGAATGCAAAGCTTTATTCCTAAAGTAAGTCTTTATTGTATTAGAAATAAAATTATCAAGGAAGAATATATTAAGTCTTCTCTGTAGATGAAAGTCATAGTTCAAATGTAATTATGAGAAAAAGTTGAAGTTAAAGATTAGAAGTAACTTCTTAGTCACTTTAATTTCCTCTATGCTTTGAAGTATGTTTTATTTACGAGCAGTAAAGAAAAAAAAAAAAAAGGAAAAAAAGGGAAAAACTCCAAAGTAATAAATAAAATACTTCTCCCCTAAAATTATATTCTAAGCAAGCAGGTATGAAGAAATATAGGATATCTGTAGAAGTTATTTGCACCTTTACATGGTGCTAGAGGCATGGTTTGTGTTATAAAATACTCAAGGCCAGTATCTGGGCTTACAACTTTAGACCCCATGCAGACTTCTAGTGTCACTGAATTTCACCAAAGTAATCACAGATCTAAGTTCGAATCACAACCTGTGTTACAATTTAATTTTGCTGTAAGCATATTTTCCTTGTCACAATGGCAGCTTCGTATTAAATACAGTATTTACTTTACTGGGAAATAAAGATAAAAAATGCAGTATTTGCCCGTGGACTGATAAAATATTATTTACCTGAACCACAAATGCCAATACAACTTCAGCCTCTGAAAACAGTTTTTCTTAGTGGCCTTGTTTTGCAAAGATTAAAATAAAAAATTTTCAGTGCCATTCCTGAAGCATACTTTCATGTGTATGAAAGTAGCATGCTTTTATGAGTTGCAGAGGTTTCCAGACACACAGTTCTCCTAATATTGGTGTTTTAAGGGTAAAGGAATTTGGCAGAAAATAAACTCTTTTGCATTTCAACTGGTCCTCAGAGGATTGGATGAGGCTGGGTATAGTTTCTTGTTGTAGCCAATTCAGCACTATAAATCCAGTTATAGTCAACAAGAACTTTCACAATCACAGATTCACAGATAGGCCAGTTTATTGAAGCAACAAAAATTCAGATTTGGAATTATTGTTAATAAATGCACTAGATGCTTTCACACTTGATATACTAAGACTAGCTAGTGATTAACTAAACTAAGATAGCAAGTCAAACTAAATAAACAAATTCAGCTTTTCACTAAGCTTAATTTCACAGTTATGCTGATGGGCCTGTTATACCTAGTGAAGGGGGAGTGAGGCTGATGGCTGGTACAGAGGTGCCGGGGCTCTTCTGTGCCCCACTGCTACACATCATGCTGTGAGGCCTCTGCTTCACCCCAGACACCATTCAGGTGTCAGCCCTTGCTCTAGCAAGTGCAAAGATCAGCGAAGGGCTTGGCTCACGTTCTTGCTCAACCAGGGTCATCAATTCTCCTCAGCAAACCTGGCAAATTTTTTCACAGATAATAAGCAAACCTATGCTAATAATGAGCAAGCAGTATTTTTTAAATTTAGGTATGGCCTGCTAGCTAGGCATCAGTAAACCTGCATTTGACATTAAAACCCAACAGTGGCAGTTGACTTCAGTGATGATGAAATAATTGAATCTGTTCATAAGTGTCAGAGCATTATTCAGGGTTATTTGTTATAGTGAAGTAGCATAGAGCTGGCATATAACCCCAGGACATTTTTAAAATAAAAATACTGCCATAATAAGTTTGCCCACTAGTTTTAGTTGAACAGTACAGCTGGCATATTAAAACCAGTCTCTTCTGCTGCAATAATTCTGTGTCTTGGGTAAGTCAGGACTACTTGTTTGACTTGAGTAACATATGGATACTGTCTCTGTTTTCCTTTGAGTTTATGAAAGTTTTAATTTCACAGATAAGAAAGGTTAATTAATCTGTTTACTCCACTGAATACAGAAAATTCAAAACTTGATTCAAAAAAATTCAAATGGTTTCCACAATGGGAAAGGTTTTAACTGCTCTGTCCTCAAAATCTATCAAAGCCTTGGAACAGATCTTTCCATGTCCCCAGCCTCCAAGCCATCCTGACTGATGATAATTTATTCCAGCTGTTGCAATTGTATTTTCTTTTGGCCTGCATTTTTTCTTTCATGCATCCCTGCTCCTTCACATTGAAAAATCAAAAAACACAGACCCAAAATACCAAACCACAACAAGTGAAGGGAAGAAACCATTGCACTATGTCCACTGAGATCCCACAAGGAGATTACTGAAATGCTGAGAAGGCTCTGGATGCTTTAACAAGCTGACTCACACATCTATCACACTTGGTGATTTTAGTTAACTGCAGTTTTAGAAGACAAAGTAATCATTACACATTCACATGGCAGGTAATGCTTTTCAAGTCCTATAACATGCCTTGAATTGTTTTTTATCAGCTGAACTTCTAAAAAATTTATTTCTTTTTTATCTTAGTTGCTCAGAGCTTGTGATTGATTTTGTGTTTGTGTAGCCTTTCATACTCTTAAAATCACATGAATATAGAATATAAAACACTTGACACATACTGGTGTAACTCTATTTGTTTTCTCTAGTTTTGTCATGTGAGAAAACATATTAGGCCATTTTGAGAAACTATTTTGAGTTTTTAAAATTGATTTAGTACCACATGGGGTTTTGCCTCAAAATTATCTAACGGCAAAAAAAGAATCAATGTTATTTTCTCAGATCCCAAAGATATCCTAAAACACATAAACACATAAATACATGGACACTTATGTAATTTCACTAAGGTCCCACAGAATGTGAACATCTTCCCACAGGATTCCTGTAGAAAAGTTTCTGTTACAAGCTTCAGTAGAACTTACTCAACTGGGGATAAATGTTAGGTTGGACTTTGTCTGAAATTTTAGATCCAGCAGAAGTCAAGGAATATTTTCATAAAATTTTCAAAAGGTTCCAATATCTCACTCTTAGTGCTACATGTTTCATTAAAATAAGATGTATTAAACATGATTTATAATTGGTAGTGAAGCATACCCTTCCCCAAAGAGATACGTGCAGCCTTGAGCTAAAAAGCATGAAAATAATATCCTATGGAGATGCAATTAATTATTTCTTTCACAGAACAGGTATTTTGCTTTTCTTCCTGAAAGAAAATCATAAAGTTTCCTGGTAAAAGCAATTATTATTGTTTGTGTTTATTTAATTTTTTTTTCTTTTTTTTTTTTAATTCTAGGGTAAGATGGCTTATAAAACAAATTTGATGGGTTTAGCTTCTAAAAATAAGGTTTTCTCCTGAACAAAGGTCAGCTTTATTGGCAGTGATACTGAGAGGAATGTTTAAGTGGTTTCAATTATCCCTTCTAAATTAGCAAAAATATAATTTTAGAAGCAGTGTGAAGGTGTGTATATTATTTCTAATGCTATTTAACATTGCAATTCTCCAGAACTGTTGGCTTCCGTATAAAGCTTGACATTAAAGGAATCAATCTTCTCCCAGTTCTAAAGATAGTTAAGAAAAAATTGGTAAGTATGATGTCATCTTCAAAAGGTGAAATTCAAAGGCTATTTACAGCAGTGGAAGAAAAAAAACTAAAACCACGGAGCCTTTCTGTGTTATTCAAGATAAAAGTACTTCAATTCAATTTGAAAACAGATTGAATAATCACATTCCAGGTGAGCCATAGAATATTTCTCCACAGAAATTACACCAGAAACAAACTGGAAGAAAGAGCAGGGAACTCTGGAAGACTACAAGGATGTCATGAGGTCATGCAGGGAAAAAATTAGAAGAGCCAAAACTCAGCTGGAACTTAATATGGTTACTATATGGTTAACATATCACTGTTTCAAAAGGAGATAAAAAATATTTCTATAAACACATCTGCAACACAAGGAGGGCTAAGGAGAATCTCTGTCCTTCAGTGGATGTAGGCAGAAACATAATAACAAAGGAAGAGGAGAAGGCTAAGTTACCTAATAGCTTCTTTGTCTCAGTCTTTAAAAGTAAAACCAATTGTTATCAGGATACCTGGGCCCTGAGCTGGAAGACAGGGATGGGAAACAGAATGAAGCCCCAGTAATCCATGGGAAAAAAGGTCACTAACCTGCTACACCACTTAGACGCTCACGAGTCTATACGGCCAGATAGCAGCCACCCAAGGGCACTGAGGTAGCTGGTGGAAGAGCTTGTGGAACCGTTTTCCATCAATTATCAAGCACCCTGATAGGGGAGGTCCCAGTTGAGTGGAGGTAATCAAATGTGACACCCATCTACAAGAAGGGCCAGAAGAAGGATCCAGGGAGCCACAGACCTGTCACTCTGACCTCAGTGCTCAGGAAGGTCATGGAACAGACCACCGTGAGTACCATCATGCAGCACAATACACAGGATCATGCCCAGTCTGGGTTTATGAAAGGCAGGTCCTCCTTGGCTGACCAGATCTCCTTCTATGACAAGGTGACATCTTCGGTGGCTGAGGGAAAGGCTGTGGATGTTGTCTACCTAGACTGTAATAAAGCATTTGACCCCATTTCCCACAGGATTGTCCTGGAGATGCTGTCTGCTCATGGCTTGGATGAGAGTATTCTTGGCTGGATAGAAAACTGTCTGTCTGGATGGCTGAGCCCAAAGAGTGGTGGTGAATGGTGCTACATCCAGCTGGCAGCAGCTTACTGCTGGTGTTCCCTAAGGCTCAGTATTATGGACAGCCTTGTTTAATATCTTCATCAATGACCTGGACCAGGGGGTCAAGCACACCCTCAGTCAGTTTGCAGACAACACTGTGTCGGGTGGAAGTGTTGATCTTTTGGAGCGTAGGAAGGTTCTGCAGAGCGATCTGGACAGGTTGGATCCATGGACCGAGGCCAATTGTATGAGGTGCAACAAGGTGAGGTGCCAGGTTCTACGCTAGGGCCACAACCAGTCCATGCTACAGGCTTGGGAAAGAGTGACTGGAAAGATTCTCGCTAGGAAAAGACCTGTAAATGTTGGTCAATAGCCAGCTAAACATGAGCCAGTGTGTGCCCAGGTGGTCAAGAAGCAATAGTGTGCTGGCTGGACTAGGGCGGTTTTTGTCCCTCCGCATTGGTGAGGCTACATCTCAAATCCCGTGTTCACTTCTGGGCCCTTACTGCAAGAAGGACATTGATTGAGGTGCTGGAGCATGTTCAAAGAAGGGCAACAGAGCTGGTGAAGACTCTGCAGCACAAGTCTTATGAGGAGCAGCTGAGCGAGCTGGGATTTAGTTACAAGATTCTATGATTCTATCTACATGGGTACAGATTTGCCATATAAACAACTTATTAAACCACTTAATATTTACCAACAAAAACCAGCACTGAACTACCATCATGCTTTCAACCTCTTGTAAAAAAAAAAAAAAAAAACAACGCAGTGAGGTAATATTTGCCATTAGACTTTTTTTATATATTGAAGAGAGAGATGATACCTTTAAAACACTACAAAACATCCAATACCTGAATAGAATAATCTTATATTCTTTTCTTCCATCAATAATGGAAATATGTTTGTATACTATGGTGCAAGATTTAAGGTCATCTCTGTAAGATTATCTCTGTAAGGAAAAAGACTCAGAAGATCATTATGTAGAGTCCTCAACTTCTCTAACTTGTTCTAATGAATTAAATGTGTAAGAAAAATAAATTGGCTAGAATTTAAATAGACCAGACTATCCTAATTGACTGCTCAAAAATGTGCCCTTTCACTAATGGCTTTGTATTTGTTTTGCCTGAGTGTATTTAGTCTTGTGTCTATCTGAAAAGGGAAGCAGCAGATCCAATATAAAGAAGAGAATCTTAAAAACACGAATGCATAAAAATGAGCAAATGTTATTGAAATCTTCTTCAGGGTGAACCTAAAGTACACGTATAACACACAAAACCAGGCTCTACCTTTCTAATTAAATTTTTAAATTGACTACTTTTAATATATTGGGCAATCCCCTAAGATTTTAAAGTCACCTTCTAAATCTAATTGTGAAGGATCATTTACTCTGCTTCTTTGCCTCTGTTTAGAGTATGATAAATTATTCACCTCAGAGTCACCACTAAAACTCAGTAAAGGTGATTAAAATGTGGAAAACTAAAGACTCCGAAATGGAGCTGCAGTGGAAAGGATTACTTCTTCGGAGATAAAATGCAAGTAAATAGCTGCAATTTTCATTAAAACATAGAGTAGTACCCTGTTTAAAAGTTAACATAAAAATGAAGAGATTTTTTCATAAAAAGTCCAAATCTTGGAACTGACATGCTAATTAAGGTCTTAAGAGTCCAGTGTCACTGTAGTATGACATTTCTATATGTCACACACATTCTCTGTAATCAACATGTCTGATCATAGTCCGTGTAGATTGTGATAAGAAGTTGAGGGAATCACGAAAAATGCTGTACATGTCTAAAAAAATAGAGGATAAAAAAATTTTTAAGCGATGCAGACTTACCTGGAGGTCAACATGAGAGAAACAAAGCTGTAATCAGATACCCGTCACATTTAATTAATGGTCTTAAAACATCACTGAAAGTACAGAGCTAGCTAAGCACTTTTTGAAAGCACAGATGAAACTGAATTTTGCCAGGTCTACAACATAGGTCTTTGTCCTTGCAGTGATGTCAGATGAGGTATGGATTAATTATCTGGCATATTAAAAAAAAGACATACACATAAATACATTCAGATTGTTACTGAAAAGTTAGTTATCATTTTAATCTTTTAACCTAACCTCACTAAATCATTCTGTTTGACACAATTAGTGCAACATAGAAAAACATGTGCACCTGTCTGTGTGAACTGTTGCATGGACTGCTGCATCCCTTGGTTCTCTCCGTAACCTGCTCCTAATACACAAAGGTGCCAGTGTTTGGTAATCTCTAGGTGAAAAGTAAACCAGTTTCACCTGCAGTAAAATCTGACCTCCTGACCTACAAAATAAAGTAAGACCAAACCCAAGCATGCAATCTCTTGAGACAAAAAAAAAAAAAAAAAAAAAAAAAAAAAAAAAAAAAAAAAAAAAATGGAGACAGAAATAGAGAATGTGATGGATTAGCTGAATCCATAATGAGTGCATGTATTGCATTTTAAAGTACATTGACTTGACTTTTGATTTTCAGGACAAATGTCATTTGAGCACCTGTAGTTAAATATGCAGCTATGTTGTTTGATTCCTGTTAAGTTTCATCTACATGAATAGCTTTTTGCTAAGTCTCAGCAAACATAACAGCCTTTCTGCTACTTATAATTTTATTGAGGACACAACAGGGAGAAAAGGTAAAAATAATATAGTAGTTAAATTTTTAAAAATTGACATTGCAGTTATGAGTTCTTAAAATTATACATCTCAGAGGAGTTGCTTGTTTTTTAAATCATTAATTTTTAAAGACCTAAACAGAAAAAGAACATACAAAGATACAAGAACAGGCAACTATTTTGCAAAATAAGAATGATTAGGAAATCTCTTAAAGAAATAATCTGACAAAGATTGTTAAATTCAAATACTGCCTCTGGTTCACCTTGACTTTGAGTTACATATTGCTGGAGGCTAGGATGGAATACCACAGACATACTTTTCACAATCTGCTGATAAACATCAGTTGAAACAGTTGATTAGTTTAGATGAATTTTACATACAGTAGAACTGTGCTTATGTTAAGGAACACATTGATGCAATATCAAAGTGGATGAACATAGGATCACTTATATCTGAAAATTATCTGTTTAATTTTTGCTAGGGACTCTTTTTAGTACAAATATTTTCTTACAATAGCATTTTTCTTAAGGATCTTGCTTCAAATGACCTTTATTCCTGCTCTATGTTTAGAGCAAACAACTCACTTTAGTAGGCTAAACTGAGAATTATGGGATGTCTCCCATGAGTAAAGTAAATGAATAGGAGGATTTTATTACTCTAAAGTTTTTTTATTTGCTTTGGAAGGATAGGATAATTTTGGCCTTTTAATGAGAAAAATGTGTCCTCAGAAAAGGAAAACTTAAAAAAATTGTCATTCACTAGTTTTAATGAAAACCTGTGGGCAGCCCCTTGTGCCCAACATCTACATGACTCTTATATGATCTTAGAAGAAAGGTGTGTTCATAATTTAAACTTGCCCTAAAAAGTCTCACTGAACACTGCAAAAGTCATGTGTGTTTAATGTGAAGATTCCTGTGTCCTATCAAATGAGTGGGAATGGTTCTTATTTCTACACCCTTTTTTGTGTGTGTGTGTATGAAGGCAAAAGTGGAAAGGCAGAGGACCCTCAGATGCTGAATACACCCATAAAAATGTACAAAATGATTGACATTTCCAAACACAAATGTCAAGCGCTTGAAGATGTAAAAAACCAATTATGCCACCAGTGTGGTAAAATGGACTTATCCAGGAACCACCTTGAGGCAAAAGAAGATGCCTGCAGGGGAAATTAAAAACAATCTAGAAAAGATGCACAATCGCATAGATAAATAGGAATGCAAGCTAACAATGCATAACAAAAAGGTTTGAATTACTTAGAGCAAGAGAACAGACAGCAGCTTTGAAGAGGTGACCTTGTAGATCCTTACTTGTGATTGTCCTGCTCCACTTCAGTGCTGGTGCGGCCTCACCTTGCGTGCAGTTTTGGGCACCACAGTGTAAGAAAGACATAAAGCTAATGGAAAGAGTCCAAAGGTAGGTTACAAAGATGGTGAAGGGCTTGAGGGGAAGCTGTATGAGGAGTGGCTGAGGTCACTTGGTCTGTTCAGCCTAGAAAAGAGGAGATTGAGGGGAGACCTCATCACAGTCTACAATTTCCTCATGAGTGGAAGAGGAGGGGCAGGCACTGATCTCTTCTCTTGGTGACCAGTGACAAGACCTGAGGGAATAGCTTGAAGCTGTGCCAGGGAAGATTTAGGTTGGATATTAGGAAAAGATTTTTCACCCAGAGGGTGTTTGGGCACTGGAACAGGCTCCCCAGGGAAGTGGTCACAGCACAAAGCCTGTCAGAGTTCAAGAAGATTTTGGACAATACTCTCAGGCACATGGTGTGAGTCTTGGGGCTGTTCTGTGCAGGGCCAGGTGCTGGACTTCCATGATCCTTGTTGTTCCCTTCCAATTTAGAATATTCTATGATTCTGTAACTCTTCTACTGAGAGATTCACTTATATAGGCATCTATAAGCAGCAAGCCTGCTGGAGCATAAAAGTCTGCTGCGGTAGAACTGAATGCAATCTCTGCTGAATGATTGACGATATCTCTGCACACCATATAAAATCTGTTTAGATTCCAGACACCTCTAAAGGTCTAATTAGTACTAAGCCAGCTGCAATCCAGATTTTGAGAGTTTTGACATGGCGACAGCTCTCTACAAAACAAAATTCAAGTAATGGGCTCTGGTTCAAATATGGATTGAAAGTAAGTTTTGCCCAAGAGACATTAAGGTCCTAAAAATATCATGTCTTCCACATTTGCAGAAGATTGAATATTCCTTATGATTCTCCCAATTTCCTAATAAACACATGCATTTTATCATCACCAGTCACAGCCATAGGAAAAAAAGTGCTTGACTTATCTCTCAAAAAATAATCTACCAGATATTAATAAAAGCTGATTGACCAGATGCAATCTCTCATCTTAGACTATAGACCAAATAAGAAAGAGACCAAATAAGTAGGAAGTGTAAATGCACATTAGCAGAAGCCTCATATCTGCCCTGTGAAATCACAAGAACAGATGTGATTTCCCATCCACACAGCTAATAACATCTAATCTTTGGACGACAGGATTAATTATAATGTCAATTAGTACACAGTACCAGATACAAGTCCATAAACCATTTGTTCATAGAATCAAAACATGATTGAGGTTAGAAGAAACCCCTCAAGGCCTTCTGGTCCAACCCCTTGCTTTTCAGAGTCCCGCATCCCCTCCAGAGTACTGCCACTGAAACATGAATTGAGTCAGATGAGTTCTTACTAAGAACAACTTTTCAGGGCTAACAGTGTAACTAGCCACAGATGTTTATGCATTCTAACCCTGGTTTGCCAAAAACAAATGGCATCATTTATATGTTCATATTTTGAAGAAAAAGTCAGATCCTAGTTTCCTCAAGACAAATAGTTTGGCTTTGCTTCAAGACCACTGAGGAAGGCAGATGCATCTTCCAAACTGAATGAAAAGCATTTGGAATTATCTCTAGAACACACCTCTTCTCAGCATTTGCAAGGGTGATACTTTATATTTTGCACAAATCTTTGCCTTTTATTTTTATTTAGTGGCCACATCGGCCTATTGTGGGGATAAAAGAGACAGTCCATTCTAGTTTACAGCTTAGTGGACTTGGCTCCCCCTGCTATAACAGCAGGCTGGAAGCAGCTCCTGCAGAAACATTCTGCACCAGCCCGCTCCAGTTGTTCCCCCACAGTCATGGCTATGCGAAGCTGTGCCCTTCCCCCTCCACCGCTGCTTCGTGAATGCCCTAAAGCTGCGCAGCCACTGCTGTCCTGCAACCCGAGCTGCGAAAACCCTGCCCAACTGCTGCCTTTTGCCTCAGCCACGACTCTAGCTGCACCCTCTACCCCCATGCTGCATACAGAGCAGAAAAAGGGAGAAAATAGCAATAGCAAAGCTGCAAAACCCCAAGTGTATCAAAAGACTGTGAAAACATAGAGAAAAAAGGATTGAATCCAAGCAGCTTGCAGGTGAAGATGGAGCAGACAGAAAGGCAGCCAGAGCATGCAGAAAAGAAACCAAAAGCTACAGATGACACCTGGAAGCTGCCAAAGAAACACAAGTCCTGCACCAGCTCAGCAAGCATCGCCCTTGCAGACACAATACCAACTAAAAAGCAGCCAGAGGCGGTCAAAACATGAAGCCACCATAGCCTGGAAGCGAAGACGAAGCAAACATAGTCCAGAGACCAGAACCACAGACAAAACTCCAAATGGATAAGTCAAAACACCCTTGGTGTCTCCCCAAATTGTAACCCTTCAGTTTTCTCTACAGTTGATGTCCCATACCTCCACCCCTCTGCTTTGCCTTTACTACAACCATACTCCCCAATATTCCTATTAAGATGTTTTATGTTAACTTGCAC
>VZTI01000922.1:494961-522601 GCA_013397865.1 Struthidea cinerea | reverse complement strand
TGGAAGATTTGAGGACTTGTTGGGACACTGGGTTGGGGGTGTTTGTGATTGCTGTTGTTGTTTTATGTATGTTTAGTTTGTTGGGATATTGGGTTTTGGGTGCTTTTCATCATTTTTGTTGTTTTGTATATGTTCAGTTTTTGGGATGTTGGGTTTTGGGATGGGGGGCCTCTTTGTCTAATACCAAAAGGGAGGAGTTGTGGGGGTCGGTGATGCCTTTGGTTAGGGGCGGCCCAAAGCATTCCCCTGGGATGCTTTGTTCCTTGGTATGGTCTGTCCCGGTTTGAATCTCCCGGTTGGCTGTAAGCCTCGTCACTCCCCTGGCATTCTCCCATTGGTCCCCATTCCCTAATCCCGCCTTTCCCCCTGGCCCCGGATAAACTGGGGCCCTCGTGATCGGGTTTCAGATTTGCTTTGGGAGTTCGGCTGTAAACATGGAATAAACCATCCAGCAGGATGAAAAGCGAATCTCCTTCCTGCCTCTTTGCCACTTGACTGTAATACCGAATATGCCCCAGGTTCTGTGGGCTTGCGGAATGCCACAGAACCGGGCTAATACGGTATTAACCTATCATCTTTACCTATTCACAGAATGCTTGAGATACACAACCACTGACAGCAGGAAGTAACAATTTCTAAGAAACTGTACTACACACAGACATGGCCAGAGTGCTAGCCAAGCAGATTGCTTCATGAATTCCTGGCAGTCTTCTATGGGTATTTAATGAGGAAGGAGTCTAACTCTCATTCCTTGTAATTTGACATAAGCACATTAGAATATGCCGAAATTGGCCTTGAAAATAAGATGTAGGGCCATGTGTCACTTACAGCATGTCACCACCACAAATTTAACTTCAGTTTTAACCTCGCTCTTAGGTTAGATTTACACATTATTTGAAAAAGAAGTCTTAAGTGTTATATTTCCATCCTTTGAAACAGCATGCGCTTGTTCACATTAAGAGAATTCAGGGTTTTTTTTATTTTTGTTTGTTAGTTTTTGTTCTTTAAAGGCAGATTACTTTGTAGTGAAGATATTTTAAAAGCTTGTTTGTGTAGATCACAAGTATTGATAATCTTCTTGCTTCACCCAGCTTTTCTGGATTCTTATTTTTCAGCTACCTTCCACATAGTGGAAGCTTTTGTTTAATGTGCAACTTTCTTCCACTCAACACTTTCTTCAGCAGCCTGTTTCTATGATACCAAACTTTAGCTATTTAGTCAAAGAGCTCTAAAATACGTCATTTCAACATGAATTAATAAAGAATGAAGAATTACCTCAAATTCTGGTTATGCTGTCATGTAAGACGGCTCAGGGAGAAATATTTAAACTCTCTGGTGGTAGACCAATATCTGGCTAGCACAGATGTCCACTGAAATGTTATAATAAAATGTTCAGGAACTTCTAAATGAAAATGATTGGTATTTCAGCTTTAGGAACTAAAGCTAACGCACATGAGGGAGAGACAAAGACAACCTTGAGATAAAGGTGTGTAAGGACAGGACCAAACTGCAGAACAGAAAGGAGTGCTAGAACTGACTGAGGTCAGCCAGTGTGACAATATGAAATTGTCTTATAAATCTATATGTTCTTTCACATGTTGCCAACTTTGCCAAAAAAAATAACCAATGGCACTGATGCAGAATAACTACCTTTATGTATGATGTCTCTAACATTGTTCTTACTAATAAAATCACATCAGAAGTATGAGTCACATCTGATGCCAACAAAATTCTTGCTTTTGGAAACACTTAATTTTGTTGTTGCAGTTCTAAGCCTGAGATCACAATCTACTTTTGTGAGGTTTCTTTCCCACCTTTGCTACTTGTGAAATGAGACAAGCATAAGGGAGTAAAGAACTTTATCATATAACAGTGACATTTTTAGGGCAAATCATCATGAAAACAAGGAATGTCTGAGACATGGTCTATTAGAGCTGATACTGGATAACCAAAGGAGAAGCAGAGAATGGCCACACTTCAAGTATCATCAGAGTAAGGCAAAGAAGCATGGAATGTTTGGAGACCTGAATTTAGGAACTCATCTTCATTCTGTTATGCAATCTCTGCACTTCCACAGATCAGCAGCAGTGTGCTGAGATTCCCACCTGTACTACTGTACACAGAAAAGCCAGTGCTGGGTCTAACTGAAAGATCCATCCCACTTTATATGTAACAGTTTAAAAAAATGATGTTTAGAGAAAGGTATAAAAACAGGTCAAACATTGTAAATTTTCTTCTCAATATACACTCCCAGCTTTAAAAAATCAATGAATTTTCTGAGCTACAGATTAATATGCCTCCAGTAAGCAATCTCTTCCCACTTAGTTTTGGGGTTGATAAACTCAGCATAGCACTGTGTTCTGTAACACTTTAAATTTTCTTAACATACAACCACAAAGTTCCTTAGCATAACAGGCCAGGTGCTTGGAGCAGTGGATCAAGGCAGTGATGTCTGTGGCTGGGGCAGGGAAAGGGCTAATGGCCAGAGCTCCGAAAGGTCTCCTGAGTCCAGGAGGAGGTCCCTGCTGGGATGTCTCAAGGGCAGACAACTGAAATATGCCTTGAGCCCAGGCATCCCAATACCAAGTGAGACAGGAGTGGGACAACCCACTTGGGATTCTGACAGAAGCAAAAGGCAGATGAATTTCTTTGATTTCAACAGAGGAAAATCCTCACCTACAGAAATTTTGCAGGGAAAATCTGCAATGATAATATGAATGGCATTATTCTTCAGCAACATCTAAGCAGTTGTGTAGGTAGCTTAGATCTTACTGTACCAAAACCTGTTACCCTGCCAGTGCAATCTTTGCAGCTAAATTTTGTTCTGTGAAGTGTTTTGATTTCACTTTTTGTCTCTATAAGTCAGAGCACTGTAGAGTAGATTGTAAAATAACAGAAAGACTATAAACATATTATGTTGTTAAACTTCAGATCACTTCAGCTGCATGGCACCACTCAGGGCAAAGATGCACTGCTGTTGCACCAACATTTGCCTTGAAGAAAATCAAGAAAATAATGCAAGTCTTCTTGGGTGGAGCTTATGAGCTCATGAGTGAAAAATAGAGTCACTGCATCATTTTCAAGCATTTTCTGACTTCACACACAGCAGCAGAAGTATCTAATTTGAATAAACAGCAACAAAACTTGCCTCAAAATTGATTCCTGAACCTCTTTTCACTGACTTGCAAATATTTCATTTTTTAGACAGGTGCCTGCAGGACTGTGCAGCTGGAGCCCCTCCCACATGCAGACTGCAGCTAATTTCTGAATTGTTAAAGTCCCTTTCCTGATGAGAGTTTCTTGATGCTTCATATCCACTGCTGTAAAGTTCTTCCTAGATCCATAACATAGTATCAGTGCTGAACATCTCATATTGGTACAATCACATGGAGCAGCCCTGTGCTAAATGTTCCTCTCATGAAACCTGAAGCTGCTGAAGAAAGTGCAAATGTCAGTGTCTTGCACAGAAAAGCTGCTCTCCAGGGATTCCTCCCATCTTCTCATCATGTAAACTGAGACACTGCCAGCACTTCTAGACTGCTGAGATTACAAACATAAGAAGCAAAAATTAATTCATTTTTGCTGAGATATCAAACGTTATTGCACTAGGTGGAAAATCCCTAGTAAAATGTAAAACTGGGAACCAGTAGTGTTGCTCTTAGCAAACTGCAATCTCAATATACTTTTCAAATTAAACAAATCTTCAGGTATTTCTGGAAGTTTCCTGTCACTATTCTGCTTCATGCAAGTGCCTTTACGTGTTTTTACTAAATTATCAAAATTTCTATGAAAACAGTAATCACTTAATCCATACTTCTGCGCAAAATTAGACCAAATTCTGTGGCCCTTCTAATTTGCCTTAGTAAAATGTTTAATGTGTCCTGATATATGACAACCTTTTTTCCACATTTCTTATTCTTTTTCCTCTTTATTTCCTCATTTTTATTTCCGTCTCTTTCCTTTATAACACTAACAATTCCTTACTACACAACAAAACAGATACATTTCAATCACTGAGGCAAAGGCACTGATACATGTCTCAAGTTTTAGATTTTTGAAGGATGGGGAGTGTCTTTGAACTGTACAGACAATCAGGGAATAGTTAATTTAACATTTTTTGGTACAAATAAGCACATGAATCATAGTTCTACAAAACCTTCGCACAAATATTTATGAAGACTATCATTGGATTAAACGTGATTGAGGTATGATACCATATTAGGTTATTTTGCTTTATAAGTCCCTAGCTGTGAGCATAAATTGCCAGAAAAAATCTAGTACATTTAATCTACACTGCTAAACCAGTTTATCTTCAAATTACATTATATCTTTTCAGATCTCAGGAGATTTTTTTTGTGATTAGATTTTAAAGTTTTGTCTTTTCAAAATACTTGAGGCAATATCTTTATTTCTACTTTATAGTGTGAAACTTCTTTTAGTTTGTTGCCTTGATCATGACCACTACGCAGTAGAGAGAGAGAGATCCAATTAAAAGTGCATAACAGAAGAAATTAATTTATTCTTGTTTTACTCAAAGGTTAAGGTAACATTTTCACATAGTCCAAAACTGGACTGGGGTCATGAACCTGCATTTCACATAGCTCCAAACATTTTATAAATGTTTAGATGGGAAAACCATGTATGTAGGGACAGAAAAAAAACCCACATTTCCTGCTTGTCTCCTCAGTTTTCACATCTGATGAGCACACAGAACATTTCTGTGTCCTTATGAGTTTTGGGACAGGGAATCATTATTGCATTAAACTCTGTTTGGGACAGCTGATGTAAAGAGATATCATGCAGGCTGGATGAAACAAAAACTGCGGAATCCCTGAGAAGGGATCAAGAGAAAAAGTGACCTAAATGAGATGACAGCATTTAAACATCAGCTCTGCAAAAGTACTCTCAAGTTACTTGATGGCTTTTGAAGGCCACTCTGGAGGAGGAAGCTGGTGTTAAAACACAAGATATTGAAACTCGTCCTGGATTTTATGTTGTTTCAAGATGAGAAAAGACTGTATGATGAGAAAAAGGCCAGAGGAGACTTAGGGAAAAGAACCAGAGAGTGGGAAAAGGACAAAACTGAAGATGAAAGTGGAAATGTTAAAAGTAATAATGACGAAGGTCAAGAAACCAGAAGATGTAAGATTCCAGGAAAGAGGAAAGGTACGGAACGCCAAGCGCAAAACATATCAATCTGAGGAAATTAAAAAATAAAATAGAGAAGAATGAGGGAAGGTCAAAGCAAGTCAAGGAAAGGTGTTGGTACCATCATTTGTTCCCTTTCAGAAAGGTCTGCCTGTGCCCATTTCTCTGTCTCAGAGCGGTTGGTATTGTGACTCTTCAGAAGTCCACTTGACAATCTCTTCTGTTAGCAATGTCTTCTGTGGTATTGCATTGCAAATGTGGCTGTGCTGTACTAAACCTGCAATATCACAGAGGTATTTGAAGTTTACATTTCTAATTGCTTTCTCTTTTCCCCTCTGCTGTAAAGCATGGATTTTGATTAGATCCACAAACGTATTATATATCCTTCCCTCATGTTGTCACTATCCCTAACTGCTCACAGCCTCTGAATCTGATCTTCAAACACCACCTGGTGCCTTGGAATTACAAGCTGGATATATATGTTAGGAGAGACAAACGGCAGTTAAAAAAAAAAAAGAAAAGCGAGCATTTTAGAATGCCTGAATTCAATCTTTGCTCATCCACTGGTACACATCTTGGATGGGTAATGCTTTTCCTGTCATTTATTACTAGGCTCTGTTGAAATGATAAGCAGCATTTGGAATATATGATTCTGTAATTCAGTCTAAGGCTTCAGTCTAAGGCACTAAATCCAGACACAGTGGTGCGAGACTTGAACGCCATAGCAACAGCTTTATGTACCTGCAATTTTTCATCATCTGCTCTCCTGGCGCTTCCACGAAATCAACAACATCATTTTGGTGGTCACTTTGCCTGCTTCATCTCTGCAAACTGGAAGATAAATCCCAGTGCCTGCTCTTTATTACTGGGTCTTTTTAGCTAACTCTTGATTTAGTCCTAATTACTTATAAGTACTGTCAGATAAATTAAAGATTTCCAGGTTTATTTCATTAGGCCTTTTTAATCAATTTTATTAAGGCAGTAACTTACCAAATCAACATGCTCAATTGGCCAAGTAAGTCGTACAGAGAGCTAAGAATAATGTCACTGTTAAACTGAAGGCCTGGGTAAAATAAATCTATACTGATGATGGACTACACACTGTGAAAGATCTTGGACCAGTTATCTATGCCTAAAGCTTCACATTTAGATATAGATTTTTCCTTTGTTATTTTCCTATCAAGACTTTCCGATGAGCGGAAATGACCCAGCAAACCGTCACTAGAATATGGGGAGCTGTTTCTCCTTTTCTTCTCTACCTTAACAAACAACTAGTCTCAGACTACTCCTTTTCTCCAAGACTATATTCCTTTATGCTACGGGCCAAGTGTGGCACTAGCCTGTAACAGAGAGCTGTGAGTCTCAGAGCTGCTGTCAATGAAATGGAAGTGCAATAGATCACTTCTACATTTTTCATTTAGTCCAATAGGTTGCTTGAATTTGGTATCAGCCTCACTTTCTAATTTGACTTCTGCATGGACAATAGAAAAATCTGGGCAGTGTGTTGATTGCCCTTTCTTGTCCTAATTTGGCTGTATTTACACAATGCTCTGGATTTCAAGGGCTTTTGTTAGCATGAATTAAAATGATCTTGTGCAGTTTTCGAATTAATTCTCAAGCACTGCTTAAAGTGTGGAGCAAGAAAGTCTCTTCCATGGAATGATCTTGTCTTTGCCTGAACTTTTTAGCTTAAAATGAATGCTGCTTGAGTTTGACTCTTCTTTCTCCTCACACAAACTGCCTTTGAGGCAGTACTGCAGTAATTTTATGCTTATGTTAATAAACTAGGTTATTGATACACTGTTGGCACAATAAGAGATTTGACAGGAAAAAAAAAAGAAAAAAACCAATAACCTGAACATTTCCAGTCACTTTCATGTGCTTTATCAAAATCTTATTGAAATCTATTAGAATAGAGGAAAGTATTGTGACTTTCCAAATTACTCTACTTTCATATGAAGTTTACAAATACACTACACTCTGGAAGTCTACAAACACTCTAACAGCAAACTCTCATAAGTCCTGTAAGTTTTCAGATTCCTGGAAGTCTCAAATAGCATATTGTCCAGCACAAGAAGCCAGTTAATAAACATAATATCTACAAGCAAAAATAATGTCACTTTGTCACGTAATACTGCTCTACTCTTTTTAACACCTCCACCAAACAGCCAAAATCAGCAGAAGTCTTGTAGGCCACTTTATCACTGAGCAAGAATGCAGAATGCGTGCAGAGACCATCTCCCCAGTGTAATTTGCCTTTCCCCATATAGATACTCACACCTCTCTAACAGGCTCTAGAACAATACCCCCTTACCCTTGTGAGTATCACAAGGGTGATACTGGAGTTGTGCTTTTTCTCAGGGAACTGTCTGTCTCAAAAATAGAGAATATTAAACAAGGTGGAGGAGAGTAATCTCCAGATTGTTATACAGATCCATATTCAAGTGGCACAGTCTTTACTTAAAACCTAGAATAGAAGCAGACGTGCAGTAAATACTTCCAATACTGAATATTTGTGTGCTAAGAATAATTCTGTTTATTTTGACAATACTGCCAAGCAACAGCTAGAATTTATTTTGGGATCTTGTTTCAGCTCTGTCAGAATAAACAAAGTTTCATACAAGTTCTAGTTCACAGGATCTCATAAAAAACCCCAAAAAACCACAGTAGCAGTAATTCAGGAAAAAAAAAAACCCAAAACTGTAGTCATCTAATTTCTGTAAGGATAACCAAATAAATATGAAGAAGTTAATCTTTCCAAGGGACAAGAGCTAAATATGCTGCTGAATGCAGCAGTTTTACTGCAGAAAAGGAATGATTAACTATATTAAGAAGCAATATTTGAAATAAGCAAGGAAGGAAGAGAAACTTTCTTGCCTCTGGCAGTGCAGAGTAACCCCTCTGGACACTGTAAGCCAACCATACCAACTGTAATTTTTCTTCTTGGCTTATGAAGCTACTTCTGAAAAGCTGAACATTTGCTTTTGGAAAACAATAAGCTGACCCAAATAGCAAGGTTTATCAAAGTATTATGAAAATAATGCTGAGTGCTGTCCAATGCTTCGAAAATTATTTTTTGTTTATTTAAGACTTTTTTCACGGTGGAGCTTTTAGTGTCATCAACCTGTAGCACAGGACCTTTATTCATAGAAGCAGAGCAGTAATGTTACCATTTTTGTCTATTATTAATTAATGTAGAGAAGCAGAGAGGGTTTTGCAGTAAACAAGCCTGAGTTCATTTCTCCATTTGTTTTATTTATTTCTGTGGTCTGTTTTAAATGGATTCTCTCCTGGGCTTCTCACTTCTGCAAACAGTAAATCAGTCAGTGAAAGAACACTTGAAAGGATCAAGTACCTGTTGGGCTTAAACAGCTCCGTCCTATCAAGGCAAAAAAGGTCAACTACACTGTAATGAACCCACTGCTTAGGAAGACCCTTGTGCTTTTTCACACAAATCTTGTTTTAATATATGTGATGTTATTTTTCCTACTGGGACTGTGTGATCAGACCAATTCTATTCCTCCTGAAAAGCAGTATGCAGTATTTTGCTCTTAATCCAGAAGTCAGACATGTATGGGTGTATACAGCTACAGAATAATTGCCTGCATGTTCATATGATGTTATACAAGTTCCCCCACGAAAAAGAAACCCAGAAAAACCCCTCCAGTTTTCACCTAGCTATATGGTGAGAGATATAAGGTGTTGAAATTGGAAAATTCCACATTAGCCCTTGGTATCATATGTAAACATTTAAGTAGGTGACAATGCAGAGACCTTTTCCTGTGCCTCTTAATAGCAAATAAAAAACACTTTGGGAGAAATAAAATTCAAGAGATGAAATATGCAAGCATGTGAACATTCATGTGGTAAAGAAAAATTCCATTCTGTATGTTTGCATGTGTAGTGATTCATCTGCTTTTCAGTGAACTTAGTCTTTTATTTCTGTGCATTTTTACTGCAGTAAAGAGGAGAAGCTACATCTAGTTGCTACCCAACCTACACAGTTTCTGTAGCACCTAATTTCTCTTGTAATCATGCTAAAATCTAAATCTAGAGGATGGAAATAAAAACTCTAAGGAAAAGGTGTTCAGAATTCCCTAAGGACTTCTAATTAATCTGCTGGATCAGGAAGCACAAATAATGTAGAAAATCATCTGGCATCCCCAGTCACAGGTTATCAATAACACAGCACTTCCAGTCTAATTAAGGGAATAGAGAAAACAGCCTATGCTGTACATTTCTCTCTTTAACACAAATTGTTCATATTGTGACCAGGGCGAATTCACTCCTTTTAAAGTAAAAGGATGAAAATTGTAGATAATGCTACAAATGATGTTAAACACATAATGATCACAGATGTGGAGACAGTAGTTTGAAAATTCAAAAGCAAATAGATTAAAATACTACCTCTGGTTGCAATTTAACATTTACTACTATAATATTAGAACCATATATCTATCACGTGTAACTGGGGCACAAAGCCAGGCCCATTTACAGGAAAAATAATGGCCATATTGGGACGTGTTAAAAACATCTCCACATCTACTTTTCTAATTTTATTCTAGACTAAAACTATCTACATTCATTTGAAAGCCATAATTATGTTATAATTAGATATTGATCATTACACGCAATGTTTTCACGCACAGGTGCCTAATTTTTTTTTGTTGTTGTTGAAGTTTCACTCTAGGAAACCTTTAGAGTCAAATTTATCTTTATCTTCTATATTACTACTTTCCCTTAATGATCTGACATCTCAGTGCAGGAGATTAGAAAGAAGACAAGACAGAGAAAGAGTCACAAATGTGCGTCTACAACACCAAACTATCAGTGAGTCCACAATTTCAGCTTTCAAAATATTTTGGCACCTTTTGAAAAATCTTGTCAGAGACCTGGTACTGGACTGGATACACATTTAAGCAGCAATTTGCTTGTGACTTCATGAGATTGCTTTCATAAACCTTGTCATGAACTAGAACAATTCAATGGGAGGAAGCAGGTAAGAAGAAGAAAAAAAAAGAGCATGAAAAATGAAGGCATGAAGCTATAGTGAAAAGATTGAGCATAGAGAAACGAGATCACAGAAGTCAATAAGTCAGTTCAGGGTAGAGAAAATTGTGCCAAAGCTGTGAAAAAACTAATCAAATGCATAAAGCAGCAAAAGAAAGTTTCTGATGAGTTGTTGTCCATCACTCATGCTGTTTGCTCTCAGTAAACTGAAAGCTCAATTATTGTAATATATTCATTTTAGCATCTCAGTATGACTCCTGCTATTTAATCTAAAAAACTGACTTTGAATGAATGACAGTCTCATTAACATGTTACAGTCAACTGGAAAGAGGTGATTTTGGCAGAAATAGTATGCTTATAATTTAATATAAGATTGTATAAAAGAAATATTAAATAACGTGAGGGCTAACATTTATTTTCATTCAGATGAAAAAAATCTCATGTGATTTATGTATCAATAATATAGAAAACAACCTACATAGGTACAGTGATATAAAAAACCACAGGTGATGTCTACCTACCACTGCTGGACAGTTAACAAGTCAGTATTATTTCACTGAATAATAATAGAAAAATAGAGTTTATCTAGTCCATGCCAACTTGCTTCAGCTATCCCTACTTCATTTTCTTCTGTAATGAGAATTCTGGTTTGGGGCTCTTTTCTTAAAGGCTATTTAGAGATGAGCATGATGGCTCTTGCACCCTATTAGCTGATCACACGCTGTTGCAGAGCAAGTATTTGTTAGCTGCTACCCACATGGCACCCTACCAGCCATTCTTAAACTGCCCTGGAGCTATATCCGTAAAAAGCAGTGTGCCAGAAATCTGAATTTGGGCCGTGGTATAATAAAACTATTCTGCATATCTGATCCATCAATGATGCCTCATCTTGGGCTCTCTCACTCTACCCTTGGGGTATATGAATACGGCTTCTGAACAACTGATTTATGTACTTATTCTTGCCACTATGTTACTTAAAAAACTGTTTCACAAATTGATTTAGCATCTCTTTTAAGCAGTTAAACTGAAGTTCTCTGAAGAGTTACAAAGCTTGAGCTTTGTAATTTATTAGTAGAACTAACAAAATTGAACAGGCACTGCCATATAAGAGAGATTTCTTAGGTGCCTCGATGTCTTCTGTTTCAGTTCTCTCCTGAGAACCAGGCATTGTTAAAATCAGCCATTGACATTTCTCACTTTATGCTTCACTCCAGATTGAAATAGTTAATGTTAGACTTTATGGCCACAAACTTCAGTAGCTTTTTATTGCTGCTCTGTGTCTTCCTGACTTCAAAATTCTCCTGAGCTTTAATTAGGGTTGCTATATCCCTTAGGTTTTCAACCTCTATTAAAAAGCAGCAGGTGTTCTCACCAAACATTGCCTCAGGATTTGTCTGACTCTTGAAGAGCTATTCACTTAATAAACTCTTCAATACAAAACATGCAATAAGAAGCACAATCTGCATGAAGGAGATGCAGCTACTCATCTTTCCACAGTAGCAGTGAGACTCTTAGAACAAGAGTATCGCTGCTGAGCTGGGTGGGAAAAGAAAAAAAAGAAAAAAAAAAGAGAGAGAGAACTGAAAAAGGACCAAAACTGGAATACTGAAAACAACTTTCCAGTCAGAGAACTAGCACATGGTTGAGTTATGGAGGACAGAGGAAGCACTGTTCTTTAGATTTTTTTTAAATAAAACAAAGAAAATATGAAAGTTACAAGGGGGAATATTAATGACAACAACTCCGCATCACGTGAAAGAATTTGTCATTAGCTGTTTGAAAGCAGTGGTAAAAGGAACGGACTGATCTTATGCCATGGGAACTTAAACACTAAATGAAACAGACTGGTAGCAGAATTTCTGGCTTTAGGTGGAAGGAACAGTTGTATCAGGCAAAAAAAGTACCTTGCATGGAAGAACTGGATAGCTGAAAACATCACTGCAGAGGAAGCCTTTTGAAAATATGTAAGAAAAATGTTCGGGTTCTCACAGGTGTGTCTGTAGCTGTGACTAGCAAGTCTGGGCAAAAAGGAAGACTTTCAGATGACAGCTTAATTTCCAACAGCACCTCATAAAATCTCAAGAAACTGTCACAAGTTTTCAGCCACTAAGGTTTAGGAAGCAAACTGGGAAATTGTATGGCAGGAATAAGAGCAAGTATTTGAGATTATACAAAATATGAAATGCAGGAAGAAGGAGAGTCAGGAAGAGAATCAGAGGGCTGGAGCACCTCTTCTATGAAGGCAGGCTGAGAGAGCTGGGGTTGTACAGACTGGAGAAGAAAAGGCTCTGCAGAGTCCTCATAGCAGCCTGAAGGGAGCCTACAGGAAAGCTGGAGAGGGACTTTTTATAAGGGCATGTACTGACAGGACAAGGGGGAATGATTTTGAAAGAGGATAGGTTTAGAAGAGATATTAGGAAGAAATTATTTGCTGTAAGGGTGGTGAGGCACTGGAGCAGGTTGCCCAGAGCAGCTGTGGATGTCCCATCCTTGGAAGTGTTCAAGGTGTGGTTGGATGGAGCTCTGAGCAACATGGACTAGTGGAAGGTGTTCCACCCAAGGGGGGAGTGGAACTGGATGATCTTTAAGGTCCCTTCCAATCCAAACCATTCTATCATTCCATGACTTCTCAGCAACAACAACAACAAAAAAAAAAAAGCAAAAAAGCCAAAAAACAACCAATGAACCAACAAATGAGAAAATAAAAAAAAATAAAAGGAAGAATTTGACAAATATAAAACTAAAGAACCAAGGCAAAATCTTAAAAAATAAAACAATTGCAGGACAATGAGATCAGAATTTTTGACATTTTACACCTGTGCTTATAGAGCAGACAGTATCCTGACACAGCAGTTATAATAAAAAATTTCAGATACTACAAGACTGAAGGCAGAGAAGTACGCCAATCAAGCCAGAGCCTAATTAAGGAGAACATGTAGCACCATCACATATTTTAATAAACACTACCTCTTTTCCTCTTTGTTTTTGGGTTTTTTTCCTTCCAATTTATTCCCAGCTTTGGCCAGCAAAAGAAAAGGATAAGCAAAAAAAAGCAATATCTGTTCTGCATGTAGCAGCATGTACAGATACAATGAAAAAGCAACATGAGTCTCAATAGCTTTCTGTGGAAACCTTAAGACCTACCAATTGTTATAAACTTGTTAAGGACTTCTCCTTAAAATATCCGGTCTGTCTATGAAAGCATAGCAATGATATCTTCAGAAAAATGTGCCCACTCAATTTGGAAGTGGGGGATAAAATTACAAATCTAATTAAATTTATTGTTAAATTTTAGTGTTTAGGATGTACGTACTTAATAATTATGTATCCTTACACCCATTAAGGTGCTTGATTTTGTCTTAGTCACCATAACATTGATAAAAATATACAGCTGCAAGTAGGTCTTCCATACGTTATTTGTAACAACAACAAAAGGAAAAATATCTGGTAAAATATGAATACAGCAATTTACAATTCATAATTATTTTCAGGAAAAAAATAAGCTTTGAAAACAATTTTATCCAAGGTAAATAGATTAAATAAAGGTGGGGTTTTTTTTCATTTGTCATGTAATCTCCTTCAACATTTATCCTGTTCAGTCTCTATTCTTGCAACTTTCTCACAAAGTCAACAATGCATTTCTTGCAGCAGCTAACATTGCTTTGTGTTTTTAATTTTTATTGTCTTATAATTTATTAGTATCATATTTTGAATCATGGTAAATTAAGATACATCAAAAAAGAACTTTGATTATTAAATGTATGAAGGTTAGTAGAGCAATTATCATTGAGGACGTGCAAAAGAGGCCACCATGCACAAGAGTGCTACAACTGGAACTATTTTGATTCTAAAAAAATAAACAAACAGGGGTATTTCAGAAAAAAATCAAAAATCTGTGAGTCATAGGTCACAAAAAATCATACTAAATTTAGAGAGATATACAATTTTCTGTTTCGTACTACCCAAGATAAAATGCCATATCCAATAAACATAATTACATATAAAGCCAGCTTCTTTAGGCATCCACACTGTATATTTTGAACAAGCCTTGAATGAGTGCATTTTTTCATTATGCAAAAGGTGCAGCACTGAAATTTGTATGCAAATGGTCTGTTCTCTGTGACTTGAGGGGAGTAAGGACAATTTCTTTTACACTGTATTAAATTCAGCAGAATTTCATTGAAAGGCTTCTGCTCAGTTCCACTATTTAATGGTGCTTTGTACTTGACCTAGAGGTGCTATTTATTTAATCATGTGGAAATCACAAGTATTAAATGCCTGGATGTCCCTTCACAGCCCACAGTACCAACTAGCAGTGGAGAGGTGTCTGTCATATCATAAAACTCTAGCAATGGATCGGCAGGAGAATCACACACAGATTTCTTTCAATAAAGCCTGAGAATATGGATGTCACCAGGGGACTGATAACTCATTGTAATATTTTGCAGCAGTGTTAATACTGCAGCAAAGGAATACGAGAGGAGTTATTTGTTCTTGTATTTAGCTAACAATTATCCCCCTTATTTATGTAAATAAATTAATTTCTTCTGCAGTTGCTGAGAATGGCAGGTTCAGGGAAGGTAGAACTGGCTGGTACTAAAGTTTATTTACTCCTGTGGAGTAATCGAGCAGGTGTAGCTAATAATGTCTGAGCAGTTTCTTTCTCAGAAAGCTTTTTACTGTATTCCCTGTGTGGGTAACCCCCATGAGCACTAACAAAAAAGCTCATGTGGGTACAGGGGCCAGGGTAGAACAAAATATCAGGATTCACCATTGAGGGAGGTTTGATTGGTTTTTCTTTGTTGTTCTTGTTGGGGGGTTGGTTGGTTTGTTTGGTTTTGGTTTTTTGGGTTTTTTGGCGGGGGGTAGTTTTTTTTCCCCTCTAGGTCAGAGCCAAAAAATTATGCACTGGCCTAGAACTTTGTAGGCAACCAGGAGTGGAAAACATTCCCTGAAGTATAAAAGGATATATTTTGGAAAGGGTTACTCACTTAATTACATCTTCAAATAAAATACTCTAAAAATCTGACTTCCTGTCTGGCTCTTTTGTGGAAAGCAGACAACCTGGTCTTTGGACAGGGTGTACATCTCTGTAATTATCTAGCTCAAAAATCTTCCACAAATGTTTTTTTCTCATTACAGTTAGATTTTTCACTTAGTATGCATGAACCTCTAATCATGGTAAAGAGCATTTGCACAAACACTATAAAATTATTATGTGATGAATCTGTCCATTCTAAGTGCATTTAAAATGTATGATTATTATGTCAAAAATGAAACAATTTTATTATATAAGTGCTTGACGTATACATTTTCTGTACCAGGAATTGCATTGCACTCTAGCATTAATGTCCCATAAAATCATTACTGCCACAGGAATATCAACAACATTTCTACACATTCAATGAAACATGCAGAATCAGATAATGAAAATGAAGTTCAGAGGAACTATAATAATGAATTCATGCTTGCATTTTCTTCTGCTTAAAATCATCAAAGTTGTGGTTCAACAAAATTTCAGCAGCAAGAAAACCTATAGGTGATTTACCTGAGTTGAAGCTCACAACCTGTGCCACTTGGCTCAGTGGCAAATTTTGTCCAGGGAAGTAATAATTCTTACTATAGAAGAAGCAGTAGCTGCCACTTCTTTATGAGGTAAAAAAATATTTTAACCTGAGAAAACACTGCCTGCTTCGCAAAAGGACTCAAGAGTATCTCCTAGCACATGGATTGGTTTCAACTTTATTTTGGAACTGTGCTAAGCTACTGCAGCTCCCAACCTTTGGAGGAAAAACTGTGCACAGGCAGGGAGGAAGCTATTGTGTGGCTGTGAAACTGAAATGTTAATGCTTAATAACTCAATTGGCCGTTTGCAAAAACACCAGGTGCTTTGCTGACAACGTGCAAGGGAACAGCCCAGGTGCAGAAGGTGTGAGCACCAGAAGATGACCATGACAAACCAACCTTTATTTAGCAACAAGCTGGGGTTTGAGCCAGACAACGGGGAAGGATGATAAGAAGCAGATCCTGCAAGGTGGGATAGTGCTTTTCATCATGCCAATGTCCTCCCTTACCCAGCTGGCTCAGTTGTTAAACTCCCCCACCCCAGGGGAGATACTGGGACATTCACACACAGGCCTGAAGGTGTTCATCCCTTCTGATGGGGTATAATTGGCTCAGCACCACTGAGCTGACATGAGAGGGAGTATCATGTCTTAGAAGAGCTCATAAGCCCCCCAGACTCCTTTCTGAGGCCTTCCACCAGAGGACTGCATGTGATCCACAGTGTTGCAACATGCCCTGGATGTTCCCATGTTAAACTAAATGTATTTTAACCCAAATGTATTTTAACCCACTCAGTTTTGTGTTTTGTGGGCTTATCCCCCACCCAGACAGATCAAGCCTGCAACCATCACTTACACCAATGAATATCTAAATTGCAGCAATCAAGTCTTGTGCTTGGGCCCATGGGTGGTGCTGTCTTTCTACTTATCTTTTCTTTCTCTTTCTTTCTCTCTTTCTTCTCCTAACTTCTTGAAGTATATTGTAGGCCAGACTAATAAATTGCAGCCAGTGCCTTAGTAAGTGCTTTGTTGTGTCTGGATAAGTTAAAGTTGGCTAAGTTTAAACTTGCTAAGTTAAAGTTTGTTAAGTCACTTACTTTGTCTGGGTGTTTTAAAATTCGCCAAGTACCTCATTCTACCTTGATGTTCTAAAGTTTAAAAGTGAAACTTTGTTATTGAGAATTTCTGAGAATTTTGTTGTTTCTCCCACACACCACCCAGACTGAATCAAACAACCTTCCCATAACAGGGGAGCGGGGCATAAAAGTTGTCCACTGCATGTCATGCATTTGCAGGATCAGGACATAGATTGGGGCATACCTGCCCTCTGGTAGAGCCAATGCAATTCTCCTACCAGCCTCGTTTCTTAGTTTTTGTTTGCTTGTTTTGGCAGGGTTTTTTTAGTGTAGGTTAAATTACTTCCTGCATTTCTTTACCAACATGATAAGCAGTAAAATGAGTCACAAATTTCTTGTAAATTACTAATATTGTTTCCTTTACACTCATCCTTTCATTAAGCTGATAATTATGTAAAGGACTTATGGCAAGACTTGAATCAGTCTCTTTCAGTTCAAATCACACTTAACATTAGCTCTACAGATGTGTTGACAGATTGTTCTATGTAATCAGAAATGGGGATGGTCGCAATAATGTTCCAGTTCCAGTTTAAATCTAAATTAGTAGACAATTACCTCTCCTGCATCCAAACTCTCCAACAGCATTGTTTGTTTCCGAATACATACAAAGGGAGGAGCAAAATACAGTGTGATATATTATTTCTGTACTTTTGTGGAGTCGTAAACCAGAAACAAAGGGTGGCAGTTTCTCATTTAATGAATTAGGGGTGATAGAAACCTGCCAACCAACAAAACTGCTAAGTTTAAGATGTCAACTTTGTAATAATTCGTTGCTTCAGTTTAACAACATTAAACAGTATCTTGATGCTTTAGAAGGAGAGTCTATTCGTCTTTTCACTATTTTCCTTACACTCCTTAGGCCTGTCAGGAATTACAAGTACATGATCAGAGATAGCAAAGGTGGAAAGAAAATATTTTGTGCTTTTTGTTATTATTTTTGTTAAAAGTCAATTTTGTTGTGTTGACTTATAAATTACAGTTCTTCAGATCCTCTTTAGATCAGCTGGTAATTGGGCTTTAATGATGCAGTTATTTGCACATTTTCCAAGCCTCTTTTTACCACCTACATTTTCTGTAAATGAAGAGCACGAGCAGAAGCTTAATTGTAGTTGCTTGATGAATATTTACCTCTCAGCTCAATAAATCATGATGGTTCACCTCTTCCAAAGTCAATAACTATTTAATATTCTATTAAGCTGATGGGCATAAAAGAATAGTAAACTAGGTTTCCGCTATAGCAACGCAATTAACGAAAACAGAGAACAATTCCCCTTTCATTTGAAATGGCAATAAAACATCCGTTATTCAAGGTGTATGATCATTATAAAACTGTGTGGAAATAAGTGAACCCTGTAAACTTGGATTTAATGCAGTTTTCTGAGTGGAAAGTTAAAAAAAAAAAACCCTGTAAAATTATAACTCTATGAGTTTAGCACCATACTATTTCTCAAAAATGTTCTCATCTGATGATAGCTCACCTAACTGGATAAAGTCTGTGAGGAGATAATTTAGAGTTTTCATTCATATATTTATAGTGATTAGGCTGTCCTTTAAGGCATCCAAATTCTAGACACACTAAGATATGGAATCCTTTAATTTATAGCACTTGGATTATTCCCATGGTGGACTAAGACAGATTAACTCCATCCTACTTCTGTTTAAAGAGACTTGAAAGAACAGGGAAGGAATCAGTTCTTCAAAGAAAAATTATTTCAAACAAAATAATACACCACTTACTAAGAAAAAACATAAAAACTTATCATTTCTGCAAAATCTGAATTTGGCTTCCTTCTTCCTTTTGTCTCCAAGCAAAACACCTTGGAAGAGATGAAGAAGGACAATAACAATGGCTATTTCTCTTAATTTCATCAACATTCTTCATGAGAGAGACAGGACATGGTCACAGAGGAATCAGCTTCTGCTGGGAAATTCTGTAGTGGAATGGCACTCCGAGCTGCCTGTAGTAGATATCCTTAGGAGGTGATGGATCAGGGAAGTTACTCTGCATACACCCACACTGTGCGTTGGTACCTTGGTTCAACTACAGACTGATCAGTTCTGCAGACACTGACCACACCAGTAGAAACACAAAAAAATCAGGATTCAACTTCTCTAATTTTCACTGGTATATATTTTACATATTTCTCTCTGCCTCAAATAAAGATTTGATAAAAGCACAACTTAAGTTCATTTTTTTAGTGTCTGCAGACATTTGTACCACTTTTTTCTTTGCAACAACACAAACCGACACCACCTCAAGATTTGGCATGCTGCATAGTTCTCAATAATGTCTTTTTTTTTTTTTTTCTTAAGTGAAGACTTTAAAAGAAAAAGTTAGACTTAATCTTCTTAAGTTAAAGTCATGGGTGGACCTTGACTGACTGCCACACACCCATCCAGCTGCTCTCTTACTTGTCGTCCTCACAGGACATGGGAAAAATAACATGGAAAAGCTTATGGGTTGAGACCACAAAATCACAGAATCATAGAATATGCTGAGTTGGAAAGGACCCACAAAGATCACTGAGTCTGACTCCTGGCTCTGCACAGCACTGTACCCAAGAGTCACACCATGTGCCTGAGAGCATTGCCCCAATGCTTCTTGAACTCTGTCAGGCTGGTGCTGTGACCACTTCCCTGGGGAGCCTGTTCCAGTGCCCAACCACCCTCTGGGTGAAGAAAACTTTTCTAAAATCCAGATTAAACGTCCCCTGACACAAACTCAGGCCATTCCCTCGGGTCCTGTTATTGGTCGCCACAGAGAAGAGAGCAGTGTCTGCCCCTCCTCTTCCCCTCACGAGGAAGTGGCAGACTCCTCTTCTCCAGGCTGAACAGACCAAGTAACCTCAGTCACTCCTCCTACATCTTCCCCTCAAGGCCCTTTAACATCCTCATGCCTCTCCTTTGGATGCTCTCTAAGAGCTTAATGCCGTTCTTATAGTGTGGCACCCAAAACTGCCCCCAGCACTCGAGGTGAGGCTGCCCCAGTGCAGAGCAGAGCAGGACAATCCCCTCCCTTGTCCAGCTGGCGATGCTGTGCCTGATGCCCCCAGGACATGCTTGGCCCTCCTGGCTGCCAGGGCACTGCTGACTCATGTTCAACTTGCCATTGACCAGGACCCCCAGGTCCCTTTCCATGGCACTGCTCTCCAGCATCTCATTTCCCAGTCTGTCTGTGCACCCAGGGTTGCCTCATCTCAGGTACATAATCTGACACTTGTCTTTGTTAAACGTCACATGGCTGGTGATTGGCCAACCCTCTGATTTACCAAGGCATCTCTGCAGGGAGTCAACAGCCCTCGAAGGAGTCAACAGCTCGTCCCAATTTTGTATCATCTGCAAACTTGCTCAGTATCCCTTGAGTTCTGCATCCAAACCATTTATGAAGATGTTGAAGAACACAGGGCCGAGGATGGAGCCCCACAAGTGGAACTGCACTAGTGTCAGGTCGCCAGCTGATATCACTCCATTCCTTATAACCATAACCCTTTGTGCCTGACTCCTGAGCCAGTTGCTCACCCATCACATGATGTGGTGTTTATCCAGCTGTGTGCTGGACATTGTGTCCAGAAGGATCCTGTGAGAGATGGTGTCGAAATGTGCCCGCCGGGGTCTCTCCCTGGCCGCAGGGCCATCCCTGCCGGGTCTCTCCCGCCTCCGTCCCCGCTCCCGCTGTCCCCTCAGGCTCGCAGGGCTGTTTCCCGCACGGTTCCCTGGCTCAGCCCTGGCTGCCGGGCAGCGTTTTGCCCTCCCTTGCCCGGGCTTTCCCCGGGGCTCTCGCCCGCCCGCCCGTGGCTGAGGGGCTCCGCCGTGCCCTGCGCTGGGGCCGCTGCAGCCGCTGGCACCGCCCGGGGCCGGGCCGGGCAGCCCCGGCGCTGCTGATGCTGCCGCCACCACCGGGGCACCTGCGCCTCGCACACAACTTTCATCTATTTATGAAGTAGGAGAATGTAAAGGTGTTACACGATCATATTTGCTTTTCAACTCTGTACACAGTAATTTAGTTTTGTTCATTTTACCTCCAGCAGCAATAATATCACAGGTATGTACAGATGAACTGAGTATGAAACATGTAATTAGCACTTTGGGAAATAACCTGGCTGCATAAGGCTTTAGTTGTACAGTACAATTGGAAGACAGACTTCGGTTTTGTTACTCAAGTGCAAGAATTTTTTTGTGGATTCAAAGGCTAAATCTAAATTACTGTACATTGTGCAGTAAAATGTTCTAAACCATCTTTTAGAATAAATTTCACACACACACACACACACACATGCACACACACACACACACACATAATGGGCTATGAAATACATTAAGAGGCTAAAAATGAAGCTGCTTCATGATGGGAAAACAGACATGATACTTCTCCAGTATAGTTACCTCTTGCTTTCATCAGAATAAAAGCATTTCCAGTCCCATGGATTTATTTTAATAGAGAAGTATCCTGTATGGCCAGTCTCAGATCACTTTCCTCATAATAGTTCTGGAATCTCTAATGAAAAGTAAAAGTAAGTGTTGTAGCCAATGCATTGAGTAAGAGAACACTCTTGCCAATGCAGGTGTTATTGAAGTCATCAATAATTAAATGACAATAAAACCACTGATTCCTAAACCGGGAAAATACAAAAGCTATAAAATTGTTAAAAGCTGGGTGGGTGGGTGTGAGGTGATTTAATGAAACAGTTTTAATAGAATTAATGTGAATTAATTATTAAAAAAAAAAAATCACAGGTTGTCCCAAAAACTTACAGAGTGATAAAGGAGAGGGGAAGAGTAACAAACCCAGCACCTGCTCAGACCAAGCAGTAAGGGCAGGGGGACAGAGCTGGAGACTGGGAACACGTCAGTATGGAGACATCTACACCAAGCAGCCGGGAGGAGATTCTTGCAGCTCTGACTGGGCTTCCCAGCAGGCAGTCTGTGGGTGCTCTGATGCAGGGGGTAGTTAAGTGCAAACTGCAGGCAGGGATTACTAAAATAATTTGAATCCTATTTAAGGGAAATAGAAACCACATAAATTGCAATTGTTTCCCACTATCTCTGGATTTAAATCTATTCCCTGTGTGATTCAGCAAACCCAATTAAGCAGATTTAAGGACTTCTCAATTAAATACAAAAGACTTTCCAAGTACCCTTAAGTATATTTTTTAGTGTACAACAATTTCATGGCAATCCCACTGGTAATAAAACTAGAAGGGTCGTAATTAATTTTAATCCCTATAAATTAACATTTTCTTATTAAAAATACATAAGCTAATGAATTCCCAGTTAGTATTTCCACAGATCACTATAACATTACTGTTATTCTTCCTTATTTTATTTAGCCATGTATGTTGAAGCTTTGCCTGAGTTTCAATTTCTCATCTAGGTCCTGGTCTCAGCTAAGAAGCCATTTACAGAAATGTAGATTTGTTCCGTTGTTCTTGAACTCTTGGTATTTGTTATCTTCCTAAGAGATTTTTATTATTCTGTCTTCCAGCTGCAAGCTGTTTGAAATTAAACCATTTAGAAGCTCGTCTGACTCTCAGCAATACCTGTATTCCCAAGGGAAAGCCTGATCTTTTACAGCCTCAGAAAGAAAAAAAAAGCATTGTTTCTCAGTTTAATTTTCACTAGACAGCCACACAGAATGGCTGGACTGGGTAAGCTTTGAAGTGGGAAGGTTATGGTGTATATGGTATGTATAGCTTCCTACACAGGAACATCTGCTCTACCTGTGAGTGATTCTCTCAGGGTGAGAAACACACCATGAACACAGTGAAGGTCCTGTCTACAATGGTGTGTTGTCCTCTGAGCTATTTCTGTGTGTTGCAAACAAGCTTCCCTTTCATGCTTGTGAGTAAGCTCGCTGGTTTAGAGCAGCGCTGCCAGTACAACACGGAGTCAGAGTCCCCTAGTATTTCTGCCCTGAGGTTAATATGGAGCTCAGAGGCAGCTAGATGCTCTCTTTTATTTATCAGTTCTTCAAGACTACTCATTGAAGCACCATGCTCGATCCACACAGAGGTAGTAGGTGCAGTCACCAAGGCCCGCTAATTCTGTCAACACATGCTGGCTTCTTCCTGGCTGCGCCTCTTTGTTTATCAAATAATCATTTTCAGTAATAAGGGAGCAGAGTGTAAACATGCTCTTCACTAATTTGCTATGTTTGAGCATCTGATTCTTTAGTGTTGTGAACAGGAAGCACTGATGAGCTTTGTGACTGCACAGTTTGGTTCCAATTAAATTTTTAATGAAACAAAAGTCAAGACCAACTGTGAGTTGTGACAGAATTTTGATTTCAGCAGTGCCCTCTTACGTCTTTAATTTGGCCAGGTTTACCCCGCTGAATATAAATATTGATAGTTGACAGTCGGAAGAGACAAAGCAGGGCATGGAGTGTGCCAAGCAGTTCCCTTTTCTGAGTTGTCTCTTTATTTTATTTTTTTATTATTTTTAGGGTCTGTTGACAGATTGGCAATGAAGCCTATCTTGAATTTTTGAGTTCATTCAAATCTGCTTTCAGAGTGGATGTCCTAGGGTGATTCTAAGGCAAAGGAAGCAAAGTGTGTGCTTGCACCATTGAGCACACTGCTTCAAGCTGATAGAAAATATTTGAAGCTATTTAACTTCTCTGTCGGAGCCCACAAAACTCTGCTGCTTCCTGCCACTAATAAATGCCACGGAGGCCGGTTGCTCTCAAAACTCCCAATAAGACCCACTGGTACTGTTTTTAAAGGAACGCAGCAGAAGGGAGAAAAGCTAATTTAAGAAACATTTGCAACAGTGAAACAGTGCTCAAAGCCATGGTATTAATGACAGTAGTCAGTAGCAGCAGCTGACTGCCTGAATTTAAATAGCAATATGTTTGGCAGCAGCAGCAGCTTAAAACCAATGCAGATATTGGACTGCACTGTCTCTTGTGTACACCTACCCAGCAGGTTAGGTGATCTGATCTGACCCTTGCATACTGAACTCTGTAACAGAACAGGTTAGACAAAAGAAAAAGATTGCTTTATCTCTGAGTCTTGCTTTCTTCAGCATTCATTCAGTGAAAATTTTGCTACCCTCCCAAAAAAAAAGAAAAAAAGAAGGAAAAAAAAAGTTCCCAAGTTTTATACTAATGCAGAGCTAAACAGTTTTAGTAGTAGGGGACATAGTCCTCAGCTGGAATAAACTGGCTCAGCTCTTGTGACTACAGCAACATTGTACCACAGATGTTAGGTGTTGTTAGGGCTGCACATTCCTGACATCAGGCTACTAAATAAGCAACAGCAAGAGTATCAGAAGTACAGCATCTGCCTTTAGAGCAAAACATCTGATTTTTTTCCCTTAAGTTTTGGTGAGAAAAAAGGGCAACTTACTCTTGATCCTTAAATACACATTTAAGAGAATAAACACAAAATTTGGAAAAACAAAATATTGCCTGAAATCTACAATTCAACATCTGGATAAATTCCATGGAGTTCGAAAGATGATGGACCTTAAAATTATCCTTAACCCTGGGAGGTTAATTTAGTTGTTTTAGTGAGGCCTTTAAATTCATCCTCCTACATTCTAAGAATGGAAGCCAGTAACTGAAGGACCAGATTGCAGAGGAGAGATATAAAATCTGTCTGAAAAAGCTCCACTTACTTTTTCGCATCATCTTTTCCTCACCCTTCATCAACAGGAGACAACAGTCTGACCCCCATGGATTTATTTAAGCAGCAGATGTGGATGATGGAATATTACAGTTGTCAGAAAGGATTTACTAGTGTGTTTTTCCTGTTGCTCCTGACTTGTGCCAGTGCATCTGTATGCCTGTATGAGCCTGTATGATGTGTTACAACAGGAAAATATTTTAGATTATTAATTGCTGCAAAAGTATGTATGGCTCCAGAAAGTATGGGGTTTTTTAAGTGTTTTTAAGATATTTGAAATCCACAATCCATGCCTTTGGAGACTACTCCCAAAATTCTACTGCTGCGACAATTTTTTCTCACAGCGATCACTACCTGATTTCACTTCACCATGCCTGCCTCTTTCTTCAAGTTTTACATTAAATACTGTTTCTTACTCCTTGGAATTAACACCTTGTTAAGGCATTATTGCCATGGTTTTTTTCAGCCATTACATACATATGCAAACTTGCATGCAATCTCTTGCAAAATGTTCCCTCACAAGTTAGTCACCCAACTCTCTAATAGTATTTTCTTTTTTTGTTTTTCCTGGCTTGAATCTTCCAGATTTAGGCAAACATGGTGTCTGTTGCATTATTTCTCGTTTAGCTGTCCCAGCTTGTACAAAGCCTAGGTGCTCTTTCATACACAATTGCGTTCGGAAAGATCAAATATAGACAAAGAAATTGAACTGCATATATAAGGGTGATAAGATCAAGACAATGGATATTTAATAACTTCTATAGAATATATGATAGCTATAAAGTTAAAGATAGTTAGAAAACTGAAAGATAAATGTCTTTACCTCTCCATGTAATACAATGGTGAGCCAATTCTCAGCTCAGGTTGTTCGTAAGAACATCTTTCTATTCCTCAGGTTATGGTTCCAAGCCCTGTCATTTCAGCCATAATTTCTATTTTCTGTCTTTGTATAATTTTTTCACTGTAGCCATTTTGTGAGACTCCCCTGTTGTAGTATTATGAGACTTACTTTTGTGCCATATATTTTGTCATCAAACCACTTAAGAAATTCGCTAAGTAAAACTGAACTTAACCCTGATCATGCAAAAGCAAAATGCTTTTTCTTGCTTAGAAATATCTTTTAGTTGTCCTTCCACATGATAGCAGTCTTAGGCACAGCAGTACCTGAACTTTTCAAATAGCACTTCAATTATTACCCTGTGGCAGCTTTAGCTGAAATCTGGAGTCATCCTCCCCAAAAGAAGAATGCTTTTTTTTGTTTATGCAGTTGTATTCCCAGGCACTGGCATGGTAGCCTTTGCTTCTGTGGTCGTCTTCCTCTTATAGAGGAAAATAGGTTTTAAAATTATTCCTAGTTGGTTTCTAGAGAATTTTGAGCTTCATGAACCCACATAAAATGACTGCTTACTGTACTGCCCAATTTTATTTGTCTCTTTCACTAAATTTTAAAGCACACTCCTAAAATCTACTACCTGGGTGCCACTGTAAACATATACTTTATTAGACTTTGTTTTCCAAAACAAAAATCTTTTCAGTTATCTTTTCAAGGTATGCTTATTATCCTTATATCTCCAATAAATTTCTGTAACTCTAAATGGCTGTAAGATCAATTTTTGATTGTGGGTTTTTTTCAGTAGGTCACTGTGGTGTCTTGAAATTATTTAAGAACCCATTTGTTTTGCCACATTTTTCGGTTTTTTAGTTGCCATTAATAAAGTGCCCTGTAAATAAGAGCCTTTGTACCTGAGTCCAAATCCTTATATAAGTGACTGCTTGGTGCTATGAAAAGACTAGAAAAACAAACAACAGAAGTGACACTAGCTATAGCTTTCCTGTCCTCCAAAGAAAGGAAAAGGTGAGACAGACTGTTCTTTCTGCAGCCAGAAAGCATGTTCTGCAATGTGTTTTCCTTTAGTAGTAAGAGAAAACAGAAAATTTCTATTCTGCAGACAGGTGGGAAGAGATAATACAGATATCATGTCATGGTATACTTTATTACCTAAGTTAAGCCATAATAGAAATCCCTGCTTAGGCAGACATCTAAAACTTAAGTCATTGAGAAGAGGTCCAGCCATTCACTCAGGCAGGCAACTCTGTAGTCTCATAAATTAGTTGAGGATTGCACACACATTTTAGGTTGCATAGCAGTTGCAGAATCCAGCATCTTCCCTTTGTAATGATATTACTGTCTCACAGGGCTAGACAGTCAGATTATTTAATGATAATTCTCTGATCCCAAGAATCCTCTGTTCTTTTATTTGCATATTGGCAGTCTTCAGAAGGAGTGATGAGAGGATCAAAGAAAAAAATTAGTCTGGAATAGAATCTGGAAGTCATGTAGAACAGCATCCTCATTTAAAGCTTAACTGCTGGATTTAAATGATGCACCCTAAGGATGTCAATCCAACCTGTCCTGTTGGAGCCAGTGCAGCCAGCATACTGCCCCTGTACAGATACAGGGTAGAAGAAGAGGGCAACCTGTGTACTCCAACTTCCACAGGCAAGTACAAGTGGCACTTGGAGGCTGTTATGTCCAGGAGGAGTCTGGCAAATGTCTGAATCAGAAGATGAGTCAGGAGATGTCTTCTTGCAGGATCCACCTAAACCACACAAGCAATCTTCCACATTAAGGTGCATACATAGGACATTTGATCGTCTCATAGGTTGCTGAACCTCTGTGATCTGCAGCCTGACTCATCAAGGCAAAACAAATGATTTTTCTCTATTTTAATACACCTGGCTGAAAACTATGCAGCTGCAGGAACTGGTGCAGTAGTACAGGAGCTATGCCTGCCTTAATTGCAAGGACATGCATCACAGAAGCAGAATGGATGGTACCAATTGTAAGGCTGCAGCCACCTGATGGATTTTAATTTACCGCTTCAGCTCTGCTACAGGTGTTACTGTTATCCCAAGCCTCTTTCTGAAAAGGACAGGAAAGGAAGGGAAAGGAAAGGGAGAAGGGAAAGGAAATGAAAGGAAAGAGAAGGGAAGGGAAGGGAAGGGAAGGGAAGGGAGAAGGGAAAGAGAAGGGAAAGAGAAGGGAAAGAGAAGGGAAGGGAAGAAAAAAGAAGAAAGAAAAGAAAAGAAAAGAAAAGAAAAGAAAAGAAAAGAAAAGAAAAGAAAAGAAAAGAAAAGAAAAGAAAAGAAAAGAAAA